>NW_010578488.1:226760-266815 GCF_000705375.1 Tinamus guttatus
AAAGCTCAAAGCAACCTTTGATTGGGGATTTGAGCTGACAGAGCTCATGTGAAGCTGCTAGAGTCCCCGAGCAGTCAAGGTGCCCCTGGTAAGTAGCCAAGATAGCTCTCCTTCCCTGGCAGCAGCAGGCACTCTGAAGTTCTTTAAACAGCTCCCAGTAGCTTTCTGATGAATCTGTAAGTTCCCACAATATCCAGTGTATCTCAAAACAGAGTCCAGAAACTGCCCCATGAACTGACACATCTTTGGGCTGCCTCTGTTACTTGCACTTAGGCATTTGAGACATTATTTACTTAGAAACGCTGCATTTTTTTTTCCAATGGCCCTAAAAAACTACATATTTACACAACCATAAGATGTCTGTATTAGAAACCATTCTGCACACCCTTCTCTCAACCTGTGCTCATCATAGTGAGCTTTTCATTTCTTTTTTAGGTATAGGAATCAAAAAAAGATTATAAAATACTCATTTAAAATGCATCACTCAATGAGTAAACATACCACAAGGAATAATTCTACCATCCATGAAGGAAAAGTCGAGGAGTCAAGTGTGATATAAGGAAGGTCTTTTCCAAGTATTCATTGTTTGTTGTTTTGAATTTCATGTTTCACTGAGGTCTTGAGTAAAAGTGCTCCTATGCTTTCCAAAAACTGTTGAATAATGCCCAAAATGTACCCTAGGGATAGCAAAATGTCAGTGACTGTTTAGTATATGCCACTGAGAAGGCACAGCAATATTTTGTTTTTTGCCTAAGGCAGTCAAAATCCTAAAGCTGCTATCACATACTGCAGTGTGACAAAGACCACACTACACATTTCTAGCTGTTAGCAGCCTTAGCAGTGATTAAAACAATAGCACATTTGCTACTTTAGAGAAGACATTTGTTTGGCCTTTCATAAATTTTCTTTAGGTAATTCCTTAGTACATCTCTTGACTGACCACATAAATCTTCTGAAGATGGTTCAAGTAAGAGGCTCAGATATAACCTGGTACTAAGATGAAAAATCACAAGTTCAGCGCAAAGACTTGTCAGACGCACAATAGTCAAATGATTCCTCTGCAGCAACAGAGGAAGAGCTGGACGAAGAACCCCAAAGAAATGCCAGCTAGGAAGCCAGATGCAGCTTGCAAAAAGCATTCCAGAGTTTGGCATCTGGGACCATTAAATGCCAAGCTGATCCCCATCTGTGGGAAAAGCTGTTGGCTGCTTCTGGGTGGGGAAAAAAAAAAATACAGGAAACAGCAATAGTTTAAAGGAGTGCCAGCAAAAACAGAAGGCAGGATGAACTCTGCGTTCAAGTTATAATCATGCCACAATTTACTCTTTAATTTCTTGACAGTTTAAGATCCATAAACGTATCTTAGAAATACAATGCACAAATATGCATGCTTTTGTGCCTGAGGTATTTACACACCCATAATTGCAGCGTAAGTGCAATCACCTGATTGCACTTCTTAGCACAGAATAAACTGTCTATAGTTCTGGCATATGTAAAGTGTGCTTTCAATTCTGTTTTTTTTTTTTTTTTCCCCCAAATAAATCCTCTCTGAAAGAGGGGAATAAAGAGCTTTTCTGAGTTTGAAAAGACTTGTTTTCAAATCCCAAGGGAGGGAGTTAAACAGTGAGATATTATATCTGAGAATGAATTGAATGAGTAACATGAAGCAAACAGATTAAGACTAACTTTGGTCTCAATACGGTTACCCAAATTCTCAGTGTATATGAGTAAAGAGGAACAAGATGACTGTGGCATGGATACCAAACCAAAGAAGTAGTGCTAAAGAAGGATAGCACAAGATAAGCTAAATGAGTCCAGAAATAACTCATGTATGGAGAATAAGGTGCTGTGAAATGAAATGTGGTAAAATGTAATGAGAATTAGAGGGACATAGTGTGTTGGAAATAAATACATTACAAAACATAACTCAGTATTTTAGCCGGATTTTAAAGTGCAAGTTCTCTGGATATGCAGAAGGAAGTGAGCCCCATGAAAGACACCTGTGTAGCTTTCCAAATTTTCCTGTCATACAGATTAAAGTCAGATCTGAAACAACTGAACCTCATTAGAAATACAAGTTCACCTAGAAAACACCATTATTATTTTGTGAGAAGAGCTGAAGAGATTTTCACTTTAAAGTTTCTCTGGAAGCTGGTAATAGCAAAGGAGACCCAAAGGCTTTAATTAGGGTTTGATGTTATTAAGGTAGAATCTCAGAAATATCACAAAAGAGCGAGCACAAAAGGATACAGCACAAGCAGGGAATGTAGCTGACAACAGATGTATCTGTATATAAATGTTCAGAGACATAATTTGAGTGTTTATGCTGCAGTGAGAATTAGTCAGGAACACAGTGCATTGGAAGCAAATGCATGAAATGATTCTAAATTCATTTCTTTGCAGTATCATGTGCCAAACTGAAAAGGCAACAGGGAGAAAGAGAACAAGAGTAAGCTGAACAAGAATAAGCTGGAATGAACCAGGAATCCACAAAGAAAAGCTATCAGTCCTAGGGTACTTGTTGATCCTCTAGTTTCGACAGCAAGGTTCAAAAAATAAATAGTACATGAGGAACTTACTGGTGGAATTTCTAACTAACAATAACGGTTTTACTTATTCTTCTCATTATCAGATTTGAATCCTGGAAGAGTTTTATTTTGCGTACTAATTTGCATTCTATTTATTCTTTTTTTTTCTCTATAATGATACATTTTATGTGCTGTTGCATAAAGAATACTTTAGGTTTTCAGGAACTGTGCTTTTCAGATGGATTTGAAAATACTTTGATGACATAAACAAGTATTATCGAGGGTATCAAAGAAAGCTATGTCATCCATCCATTCCATTAATTTCCAGAGAGGGCTGGCCAAGCATTTCCTAGCCAGTAAGGGGTGATGAGCACTAACAGCGGGGTGCCCACCTGCACCCAAATTTAGACAATTCTACACAGTCACTGCCAGCAGCTATGCTTTCACCAGGAAAAAAAAAAAACACTGAAAGAAAACAGGCACAGGTCAAGCAACTGCATTATCTACCCATGACACGTTCTCAGAACAATTCCTAGTGCTCATCCAGAACATCTCATAGGCACAATTCAAGTTAACGGGAGCCAAAGATCTTTCCTATTAGGCATTTAAGATAGAGTTAGACTGTCTCAGAAGGTAATTTTAACTTTGTAGATACGGCTAAGTGGCCTCAGGGTCAGATATTACACATTGGCACTGGCTAGGTACTCCAAGACCACACTTTTTGGTTTATTTCATTGATGTTGTTTTTAAGAAAAAAAAAAAAAAGTGCTAAAAAGACAATGGGGGAAAAGTTTCTGATGTTAGTAAAAATAAGCAGAATGTCTTTTAACATCTTTGACTGTAAACTAGGACAACTCTAATGACTGAAATGAAATTGCATTAGATTATACAACAAAACTGGTCCAGGCTCATTTTCATTGTGGCTGCTAATCCTCAGATTCCCAGATTTAACAACTGCCGTCTCTGAAAGAGCTGTTTCCGTTTCACTTATCATGACCCTTGCATACTATGATTCAACAATATGCCTAATTTTTTTTTGTTCTGCTATGTCAAATAGAACAAACAGTTCTGAGAAAACATGTCTTTGCTGCTTACAGTTCAAAGCAATTCTCCTTCAAAAACTTCTGTAACTGTTCGGTGTTTGCTCAATCCAGAAAATAAACTTCTAATTTTTTTTTGTACAACAGGGAGTCCTGTACTTCATTCTCCTGTAATTGCCTATGAGGAAAACCTGAAGAAGCCATGCTACCTTCTGCAATACACCTAATGGTTGCAGAAGCTATCTGGAAAGAATAGTTAAGATGTCATTTGATAGCCTTATACATCAGTGCAGGATATTCAAGCATCCTGGCCTCCATGGATAAGGAAGGAGCTGCTGGCAAAACTCAAACAGAAAAAGGCATTATAAAGAAAGTGGAAAAAAGGGAGAGGGTCCTTGGGCGGAATACAGGAATGTTGCCAGGGAATGCAAGAATATAACAAGGAAAGTTAAGGCACAATTGGAATTAAATTTGGCAAGAGATGTTAAAAATAACAAGAGCTCTTTCAAATATATCAATGCTAAGAGGAAGATTAGACAAAACGTGGGCCTGCTGGTGAATGCTGTGGGTGCCCTGGTTACGAAAGGCACAGAAAAAGCAGAGCTAGTGAATGCCTTCTTTGCTTCAGTGTTTACCAAGAGAAGACCTCTGAAATCCCACATCCTAGAAACCAGAGAAGGTGCCTGGAGAGAGGAAGACTTGCCCTGGGTAGAAGAAGATTGGGTAAGAGAGCACTTAGGGAAACTTGACATCCACAAATCCATGAGCCCTGATGGGATGCAGCTAAGAGTGCTGCATGAGCTGGCAGATGTTATTGCTAAGCTGCTCTTCATCATCTTCAAAAGGTCCTGGAGAACAGGGGAGGTGCCAGAGGACTGGAAGAAAGCCAATGTCAGGCCAGTCTTCAAATACGGCAAGAAGGATCCAGGAAACTATAGGCCAATGAGCCTCATTCCTGGAAAAGCCATGGAGCAGCTCTTCCTGGCTGTTGTCTCCAAACATGTGGAGGATAAGAAGGCGCTCAGGAGTAGTCAGCTTGGGTTCACCAAGGGGAAATCATGCTTGACTAACCTGATAGCCTTCTATGATGGAATGACTGGCTGGGGAGATGAGGGGAGAGCGGTGGATGTTATATATCTGGATTTCACGAAAGCTTTTGACACCGTCCCTCACAGCATCCTCTTGGGCAAGCTCCAGAGCTTTGGGTTAGAGAGTAGATGCTGAGGTGGATTAACAACTGTATGGCAGAGCCGAAAGGATGGTAATCAGCAGTGCAGAGTCTAGTTGGAGGCCTGTAGCTAGCAGTGTCCATCGGGGTCAGTCCTTGGCCTAGTCCTGTTCAATTTAGCCCTCGGCAAGTTTGCTGATGATACCAAACTGGGAGAAACAGCTGATACCCCAGAGGGCTGCGCTGCCACCCAGAGGGACCTGGACAGGCTGGACAACTGGGCGGTGAAAAACCTCATGAAATTCAACACGGAAGGTCCCTTCCAATCTTAACGAATCTATGATTCTATGATCCACAATTTTTCTTGAGAATGGTGCAACTCCATGTTTGTCTATATAATCCACCATCATACATAAGAATGTAAGCTGCTATCAGGTATCAGCTAATGAGATATACAGACTATGCAATTACAGACTTGTTACTAGTCTACAAAGAACATAAAAATACAAGTTATGAAAACACAAGCTACAAAAACTAATAGAAACAGTCTTAAAAAAAAGTTTCATCTTCCAGTACATATAAGAAAGTGAAAAAATCAATTACAAATATTTTAACTTTTTTCCGAACTTCTCTAAAGTTTTATTTTTCTATGATTGGATTAAGAGCCATAATCATATGCCAAAACAGTACCTCAAATATTATGTAAAAATGCAGCTCTAGCATGAGGGAAAGTATTTACGTTAAATCCTGAAAATAAATTAGTATGAAAAAATGATAAACATTCACTATAATCAAAATCTTCTGCTTCCTAAATTGATTTTATTATTTTTAAAATAAAACATTTGAAAAGCAACAAAAAACAGCAAGTTTAGTGTCATGTCACAATACAAAAAAAATGTTTAGCCCAAAGTATCTTTTTTCCTCCTCAGAATCATCTTCATTCAAACACATAATTATACCCGGTCTAATCATAAACTGTGTCAAATGAGCATAGAAGTAATAGCACTGGACTTAGTTAGATTTATCTTTGGTACCAGGAACTACCTGTCTATTTTCAACTGTGGTAGGTTTGCTTTCTGTTTCATGATTGCATTATCAGAAATGTACTCAGTGGGCAACAACTAGACTGAGTACACTAAACTGCTTACATTGTGTGGTTTTAAGCCTCTATATCAGTATCTATTAAAGTCTACATTCACATTAAAAATGACGGGCCTAATACTAACATAATAATAGAGGTGAACACTGGCTGTAATTACAAACGACAAAAACTGATTTCAAGATTTTTAAGTAGTCCTTATCCTTATAATGCTAAACAAAATCACTTTTTAATCTTACATGTATGAATGGAAAAAAGATTGGTGTTTTAAGTTGGAAGTAATATAGTTAGTGTCAAATCTTCAGGCTCTCTCACAGTATGGCTGCAAATAGTGTCAAATCCTCAGGCTTTCTCCCAGTGTAGTTGTAAATTTTATACAAATTACTATTTTGTCTTCATTCTAAACCACAAGGTGGCAGCAACGACACAATCTCTTAATCTAAATCTACACAACTTTTATTCCTAAAGCATCACCTGTGCTTACAGGACATATATAACAGAAAGAAAACCCCTAATTTCTTTGATAAAATACAGTTCTAAATTAGATCATTTGCTAAGTTCTTTGAATGGATGTGTTTAATTTTCCATCTACACTTCGTTATGGTTGCTGTCTTCAAATAAACGTACATCCACAGCAGAGGTTGTTTGCTCCTCTTTCTGCAGTAACACAGCATTCACCAATAATAACCAGACGCATAAGTCTGTCATTCCTGGAACATAATCACACAGTGAGAAGATGAAACTCTTACCGATAGCTGTTGAAAAGATCTGTGCAGGTGCCATTATTTTTACAAGGCTCTGAAATACATTCATTTGATTCATATTCACAGAATGTTCCTTCCCATCCAGGCAGGCAAGCACATTGGTATCTCTGTGGTGCATTAAGAAAAATAATCAATCTCTTACTTTTATATTAATATATTTGAAATAATATATTTAAAATGTATCTCATAAAATAACAAGAAATCAGTCACATCTATGCGTGTTTGGAATCTAAAAATCATAATGCATCATTTCAGCTATTCTATTACTAGCTACTGGTTTTTTTTTCTTGACTTGAAACTATTTCAAAACCTGAAAGCTTTATAGACAATCTGAGCCACTAATACGAAAAAAAAAAAAGAGAGAGCATGAAGTGGGCATGCTACATTCCCTAAGATTTAAGTTTCTATATGATCACCTTCTGTACTCAAAAGCCTTGCCTCCTCCCTCATCCAAGCTAATAAAAGATATTCTCTTCTATAAACTTATCTCCCTTAGATCTTAGACTGATGTGCCTAAAAGACAGGTATTTACAGTCACATTGGTTATATTCACCAGCATGCAGTCCTAACAGCACACAGTATAAAATAATTATAGAAGTTCTCAAGAGTATATAGCTATTAAACTTGTTTAATACCTTTAATATTAAATTGTGCATCAGTACCTTAATTGTGCACAACTCATGGCATGAGAACTATTGTCTCCTATAAAGATAATATTAGATAGTAATCCTGAGTGTTAAAAATAGAAGTCTTTTAGCCCTGAGGTCATCGTACTAATGCACTGACAAAGTGGAGTTGTGAATACAAAGTTTGTCAGTCTGTAACACACCAGCTACCTTCTAACAAAACCTGTGGAACTTCAATGGCAAGAGTGACTAATGTAAATTATTTCATTACTTGCTAAACTTGCAACTGGCTTTAGGTTAGATTCTAGATTCTATTAAAATCCATGTAAACTGGAAGCCTTTGTCAAATAAACACCAAAAAAGTGTTTTTGTTTTTTAAAACTAACTGCATAAATAAACTGTCACAGCATGATGATGTAATGTAAAATATACCGGTCTTGTTCAAATCAGTAGCATCTCCAGGTATCTGGAGCCTAGAAATCACATTGCATTATCGGTTCTATTATTGAGTCTCTATTTAGGAAACATGAACCATCATGCTCAGAAAGGCATGATTTAGATTAACAGCACTTTTAGATTAATAGTAAAGAGGAGCTATATAATCTCTTAAAATCTTAAAAACTGAAGTATTAAAAATGTGTGTTCTAGTTGTTAAAACAAGAGGGAAAAATAAGAGTTTAATTGATGGTTTACTGCCATTGCTCTGTGCTCCTGAATTCAGACTCAAAAAAAACATAAAATATTCTCCATAAAGAGAGAGGAAAATTGGCAACATGAATACAAGTAGGAAGTATTAGAAGACATTGGGTAGCATTAAGTCAAAGGTTAATATGGGAGACAAAGAGATTTCATTAAAATACTCTGTATTTTTTGAGTAAGAAAGATATGGAGGGGTGATTGTTGAAAGAGAAAAAAAAATCTGGATATTGTGTCAAGGGAAGAAAAAAGAAAATATTTTGTAACTACATTATTAGCCCATAGGCCAGTGTTTTCTACAAAATCACAGATACATCTAAAAAAAAGAGCTGTTAGATAATCTAGTGATTTTGAAAGTTTGCTTTAAGGTTTCCTCCACTTGCTGAGTATTTCTCAGTGCCATGAAAACAACAGAATGAAGACAATGAAGGTATGAACACAATATACAGAAATTTGGACTGCAAATACATACTGACAAGCAATTATTAGAAACTTTCTTAAACATTACTGTCAGGTTAGATCTTTGTGTTAGGCAGAAAAAAGACGAAATGGTATATTTTATATCCCTCCAAAATCTTCCAGAAGTGGATTTCAAAATCACAATAACAATTCTCTTTAGAAAGTAACAATAATTCTCTGGTTTCATTAAAAACATTCATCAAACAGCTACTTAAATTCTAAGCTTTGCACTTTTATTTCTGATTGTATCAGGATTGTCATCTCAAACGCAAAAATCTACTCAAATACATGCATACTATGCATAGGTATCACATACATAAACTAAAAAGTATTGTCTATTATTTTGTTTCTCTACTTTGGTTTACAGTAACCGAAGACCCCGTGTTACAATATATTGTATATATTCTATATATATATATATATATTTTTAATTCTCTACATATTTCTATAGATCATATTATATATTATATATAGAATCAGGTATATCTGGTATTATGCTGCATATAATCAGATACATATCATTATCAGATATATGTCGGATAATCTGTATTAGATATATCTGATTATATACAGCATAAGATAGGTATGTATATAATAGACTTAGCATTTATTTTAATAGAACAAATTCATTGAAACCACAATCTGTCTAGGAAAACAAACATTAATAACATTTTCTATCAGTATCTTTCTGTGCCCATTCTCCATATGATCCAAAGAGATTACAGCCAAAAACATAATACAAACCACCTCTCCAATATCAGGAATCCAAAAAAGAAAACAACAAATAGTTACTGTACATAGCAATGCAAATACTGGGGGAAGGCACTTGCACAGGTTCACTAATCACCATCTTCCAACCAGTGCTTGGCAGCAGGTAACAGATAAACGCAGGAGTATAAGGAAAGGAGATGTGAAGAGTGTTTCTTCCTCTGACACACACCCCCCAGGCTCTGGCAACTGGCACAGAAGCTCAATTAGTTTCTATCAGGGTAAGTGTAATGCATCTCTGCACAGGAGATCAGCACAGGACCAATAAACTCTAAAACTTATTTTGAAAGACTCCAGGACAACAAGCAGGACAATGTGCCACTTCATCATTTTATTAAAATTAATCCATATATATCTATATATCTAATACATTACTGCTTTAAAACTTGGCCCACTGTAAAGCACTACATTTGCAGCATTAGAGTAGTTTAAGGAGTTGTTCTAGTGAACGGAACATTTAAAGTAATTGCTCTGCACCAGTATTACTATTTGCATTATTATTTGCATTTAATCCGGAATTATATCCATGAAGGTGAAAGAAGACAGACAATGAGAGGTTTCAGAGTGTGTCCCATCTAACTCTAAAAACCTGTTTTTAAAAGTGAACTGATAGAAAGAAAGACAGTAGCAAATGACAACTAGAGAAAGGAGAGAAACATTAAAGATATGACAATTGAACAAAAAGGGCTATCTTTCCTTTTGCTGTGAACTACTTCATTCTCTTAATATAACAAATATTTGATTTTGTTTTTTCTGTCAAGTGCAGCAGGCCTTCTCGGGTGAAAAGATTGATGTATACAAGATTTTAGTACTATCCACAGAAGAAACTACATATAAAATCTGAATTGCTGACTTGTAATGGATCAGTTAATCAAACAGACATGCTATAGATAACAGTAACAGACAAATTAGTATTACCGGAAGTACATAATTGCTTTTGGAAATCTTCAGTAATTAAATAAATAAATAAATGACAACACAGGCCACCCCTATGTCTCATCTGTCACTGAAGAAATCTCCTCTTGCAAAAGGGAAAATTGCTTTAGCTCTCTTGACCATTTCTCCCAAAGCACTTCTCTCATCTTTCACCATTGGAGCCAAATTCTTTTGGTTTTCCGAGTGCCTTGATTCTTCTCGAATACCTCATGACTCCATTTTTCCCAACTATGATAATCAGAAGGACCCTACTAAGAGATGCTCTCTTTTTCAAAGAAACACATCAAAAAAACATGCAGTGGTCCCAGACGTCTGCAGACCACTGTAGATTATACAGGCTTTTGTCCCTTAGTCAAAAATCACTATTTCAACTGATGGCCTGGAAGTGAAGATAAAAACCCTCACTTTTTTCCTTTCTCTGCTGCTGAAAACGGGAGAGATGCTTAGAATCAGACAGGAGGAGGAGGAGGAAAAAAGGAGCAAAAACTTCTTTGTGTGACCCATGCTCCTCAGCTTCTTCCTACAAAACAAGTTACCAATTTTTGGTACCTTGGTTACCAAGGTTGGAATGTCTACAGCAGGATAGTATGGGAGAAGCTATGTAATAGAAGCACGGAAAAAAATTGAGGATAAACCAGCTTAAGCAGAAAGCTACAGAACCAATCAGGAAGTCTCTACGCACATTTACACTGCATATACTTAAGTGTCCGCATTCTTAGATGACGTGTTTTTAGTGTAGCAGTATCTCTATATAGCCTAAGCCTCACTACTCCCATGCACCAATTACAAAGATGACAGCGTATGTACAACATAAGGATGGTCCTAACTGTTGCACTCAATAAAATGATTTGGCAGGCACTTACACTGCTTAGAATATCCTTAACAACAAAAGACAAAGCAGATCACATCAAGGCCATGACAGACCTGCATGCACTTCCACTGCAAGTTTATCTAACGTGTTTTACCCTAGCTTTTATTCAAGTGTGCAGAGGTAAGGACTTTCCTGCCCGTAACAAGGAAGAGAAAGTTCATTTGATTCCACGCTGGGCCAGAAATTTTCAGATCCAAACAGAAAAATCTATCTCTAACACCTGTGAACTTAAAAGAACAGCCCCTACGAAAAATACAGCCTCTGGCAGACCCAGCTTTCTTCTGCAAAAGGATTCTGGTCAACCCCAAGTGCATAATATCGTTCTCATCTAATGAACTGATGAGGGAATTCCTGAACTGATAAAGCTTATCATCTTGGGAGCACTGCTACCTGTCCTATTTTGATTCTGGGACTGACAGATATATAGGCACATGGCAATGATGTCTCTCCTTTTCAGGCAATATCAGGGCCTTAAAGCAAGCCTTAATGGCCATGCCCAGCCTCATCTGCAGCCTCTGTCCTCACTCCCAGCTTATGACCCACAGTCCCATTTTAGCTCAGCCCTGAGCCTTTAGTCTGTGCCTCAGCTAAACTGCAGTAGTGCCACTTTCCATCTTAGTCACAACTGTGGCCCTGACTGGTCAGATTCCTTTGATCTAGATCCCAAACAATGGACTGACTTTCCGATATGACCATGGACATGCCCAGCAAGGGACACTTACCTGACCCTTGGTTACCTTCACTAGGATTGACCCTCTCCTGGAGACTGACTTCCCAGGCAGACCTCAGGCTTGCCTCATCACCAGAGATTTGCCTAATACTCGGGGTTAAGGGCTGGTCAACAGACTGCTCTGCTCCTTGCTTGGGGCCAGTGGGCAGTGCAGGGGGTACTGAGGTCCCTATCCTGCCAATCTAGGATTCCTCTCAACACTTGGATCCTTAGGAAGCCGACAGCCCTCACTGTGCCCTGACAAAACTTTTACAAAAAAAATTACAAAACCTTGATTTTATCTCCTTACAATCTGGGATGCCTGTAATCTTTACATAACCACACACTACTGTTAATTCCTAACAGTAAGGGTATAGAACACACCCAACGCCTTAGGATGACACGAAGCTACATAATACAAACTACATAATGAATCAGGTAAGAGACTGGAGGAAAAGGATTTGTTACCTATTTATATACTTCTTCCACTTTATTTACTGTAGATATGTATTACCCATAGCAATCAGATCAAAATAAATGGTACCTCTGAGTCCCTCTAAATCAGCTTTTGCTTGTCCTCCAAAGAATGTGATAAATGAGCTAGTACCTGAAAAAAAATGTTTTACAGAAAACATAGTTTTTCTTTGCACAGTATGCATAGAACAGTAATCATAAGAATTGATCCTATCTGCTGCACGCATGGTGAAGAAGCTGTAATTTTGAATCTCCGGCATACATAACCCAGAACCACATATGCACATTGGTATGTCTTTACCCAATTAACTGTGTGGGTGGCAAGAAAGCTTTATTTGAGAACATTTGCATATCTTCCCTTCTCCAACACTGTAAATGAGGAATTAATCATTTTCTTAAGCCTCAGTCAATGCTATTTTACTGGAAAACGGCAGCTGAACATCTGGCACATAGAAACTATGAAGAAAAAGGTTCACCAAACACAACAAGGATCTGAATTATGAACATGCTAAATCTTCAAGCCTATGCTTTGCATATGTAGGTTAGGAATAATGCTTACCATAGAAATCTACATCCAAGCACTTTTTCCATGTCCAAAGCAAAACTCCAAAACAAGCTATTCCATCTTGAGAGAGTGGATTGGGGGGGAAAGGGTGTGCCATACTTTGTTTGCACTTGGGATTTGTTTGTTTTGGCAAACACAAAGTAGTAAAAATGTTTTGCCTGAAAATAAAAACATTCAAATGAAAATACGGAAATCTCCTATTCTTCTCCACGTAGTTCTTCAGCTAAATCATTTCCCTTAGGGCCGTATATGATAATGGTAAGGATATTTTAAGATTACTTACTATTAGCACATATTTGGAGACATACTCCTACAAGAAACAAGTTTGTGTCTGGGATTGTTTTTTTTACTCTCTCCTCCAAAATAGTAAATTTGTCTCTACAGAAAACTTTTCATCACAAAATTCTGTTTTGCCAAAAGCAGTCTTTTTCCTACAGAAAACCTTTATGTAACTTAATTTTGTCAGTCCTAATAGCAGTCCACCTAACCTTGTAAAATAAATGCGAACATAAAAATATAAGCACCAGTGAAATCATACAAGCAATTGCTTTAAACCATATGAAGTTCTTACAATTACTTATGCAGTATTTTCTGTTACTTTAAGAGTGTTTTTCGGATATTCTTACTTTAAGTCTTCTAAATTATTATTGATTTACTCATTTACATAACCATATATATTCAGTAACTAACAAAGCCAGATTATTCCCATTTTTCATTATGGCAACAGCTGTTCATCTTCAGTTGGTTTAACCCTTTCTTTAAATTTTACCAAAGAAATCCATGCTACAATAAGCTCTATACAGAATCAAGTCCCAGCAATTACACTCTATTTCATTTTCCTGGTAATTAATTATTTCCATGTTCTTCACAGTAACGTGCAAACAGTGAATGCATTAACTTTGCTGCCTTATGCATCAAAGAAACGATACTTGAAGAAAATCTGCATATCCCCCAGTTTCTTCCCTAGACTTCGTAACAAATAAAATTTACCCTAATATTAGTTACTAAATCTTTACTCTGTAACAGTTAGAGTCTCACGTCAAAGAATCTCCTTTTGGGGGAAAAAAATGGACACAAAATTAGCAGTATAATTTTTAATATTGCTATTCATTGGATGAACAATTTGAAAAGAACAACATGCAAGATGAAGGTGAAAATAAAGTATGAAGCATGAATTCAGAACTGAAGAAAAATCACAATGAAAAATATTATTTCTAAATAGTGCTACAAGAACTGAATTGCTCAGCTAAAATCCACAACTAATAATTCTAAAATGTCAGCCAAATTGACTGCTAAATCTTACTGGTTAGATTAATTAGCTGTCATTTTCTTATTTGTTACATTAAGATAATGAAGCTTTTTTTATTTCACTCTATCTAAGCTGCAAAAGCCGGTATGCTTGGTGCACTAAGAATTCCATAAAGTGTGAAATATTAGATTAATTAACTTAATATTAATTACTATCTATATGCAGAACTTGAGATTCCATTTTGGATTTTCAGAAGCTAATACACTCTCAGTGCTTATTTATACATCTTTCCATAGACAGTCTGACATGCTGAAACTGCTGACAGCAAGTTTTTATATATTATCTGATATTAACGATAAAAATCATTTATTTAAATTCTAAGCAAAGCTTAGAGGAGTAACAAAGAAGGTTTTTAATCTGCTGGTGTCTCCAACTTTTAAAGTAATTAATTAGCTAAATTGGCAAGGAGGAACATATTTCAAGTCAGCTAATACAGCTAAACTTTCTTAAGTTTTAGGGGTTTATTACATCTGTGGAAATACCCACATTTAAGAAATATCTGCAAATAGTGTGATTTTATTCTCATTTTAATTTACATGACGGTACTAAAGTCAGGCTTACATTTTCTTTTAATTTATCTCCTATTTGAAATAAATGTGGTATCTAGAATGGTGAATATCCATAACTCTAATTGCACTGTAATTTGCGACCAAAAGTATCCTAAATAAGATCTCTATTTGCACTGTGTGTCTTTATAAATATCTGTTTTATAAAATGGTGGCTTCCCTGAAAAAAAGGAACTCGCTGTTGGTTTTGAGTGTCAGATTTGTAAAAACATAATAATTTGTTGAAAGTTTAGTGGTCTTAAATCACAGCTATTAGTAGTAGATTTCCCTCACTGCTTATAGGTGGCCTTTCTCATAGTGAAACTGAAATTTTCTTGGGGTTAGATTTGCTATTATTCCTCTGCAGTTTTATGTATAGCATGCAGAGGCATACAGTGTATGGCTCTTACACTGATGTAGAACTTCCATTTCAGAATGGCCAATATTAGATTTTCCTTACATGTTATGTTTGCAGAAGAAGGAAAAATACAAAATAATCTATGCCTGTTGCATCCTCATGTTTTTTCTGGTAATTTTAAATGTTACTTCAGGAGACAATGAAGAAGTATCAGCAATAAAAGACCATAAGAAACACAGAGGAACCATAATAAAAAAAAAAAAACTGTGATAATCATCAAAATGCTTAGGGCTCGTTGCTCCTAACTGGGAATTATTCTTCTCAGGAAAAATGACATTTTCAAAACAATAATAAATTGGCATTTTCTTTGTTGTTGTTATCTAAATCTAAATACAGGCCTAATCTAACCAGATTAGAAGGAATTTCATGATAGCAAACCAAAGTGAATTTGAAATCTCTCAGAATAATCAACGACTGATAACAGATTTTTTTGTCTCTTTCTTGACCTCTGTCACCTACTCCTTTTACACCTTCCTCCTTTTTTACACCTTCTTCCCTTTCCTCTCCTAGAGAGCTTACTAGCAAATGTGTCAAAGAAATCACCTTCAAGGAGATCACCTTCAAGTGACAGGTACCGAATAGTACAGGAGACCTAAGAAAAAACATCAGCCTTAAGCTGTTTGCACAAAATAAACCGAACTACTAGTCCAGATAGCAATAGACCTTTGCAATATCAGCCTTTGATCAGTGTATCCACTTTGACATTTAGCTCAATTGTTCAGTGACCAGTTAAAGGTCATGAACAAGTTTCTGTTAAGCAGAAGTACTGACAAGAACTCAACACACCTAAATACTTGCCCAGGACTTTCAGTTTTCTCTGAGAACTCCGGTCACTGCAGAAATATAGAGCAATATTCCAGAGGAAGATCCTAGCTGCTGGCAGACTAGAAAAACATTTGCTTTTGAATTGCAAATCCACTGTTACTGAACTAACTTTTTTAAAGCAAAGGCAGTAAAATGACAATAGTCTTTCATAAAACAAAGCTACTATTTTGACATAGCAGCTGATTCAAATTTAGATCTTGACCATACTGCCACTATCACATCTATGCACTTCAAATACCACAAAATGTCAAAATGCAGAGAAAAATAATCATCAACTCCAAAAAATTCTTCAACCCAAATATCCTTAGAAGCACCCAGGTCCTCAAAGGATAGTTAACTTTCTCTTTTGAAGTTTTTTGAAATTTATAAAGCATTAGTATACAAATTAATGTACAATTTTTATCAGACTTAATATATAGATGTGACTTTTTGAAAGTACAAAATTTAAGCACTTGTGCCTATACATAAGCACAAGCTTCAAAACAACCAGCTGGCTTGCTAATATCCACAAATTGAGGAAGACAAAACAACTCTGTAATTTGTGATCAATGTAATACATAATATGTATAACGAGAGTTATTTTACTCCATTTGATCCAATATTAATGTAGACTGAAGTAAGGCAGTTTTAAAACTATACACAAAATATCCCCCTAAGAACAAGTGATGTGACTCTATAAACTGCAAGATCCAAGATGAAAAGTTGTGCCTGACAACAGACACCAGATGGCTGATGAACAAAATAATTTGGCTTAATACAGCAACAGCATATTCTTCTATGAAGAATAAATAATACCGTAACAACATCAAGAAACCAAACCTGAGAAGCAACACAAGAACCCAGATTTGTCTGTGATAAAATGAGATGAACTTCACCTAACCGTACTTTTTCACTTACAGTACCATAAAATTTTACGTATCTAGTTTGGGCCAATGGAGACAGAAAGTGGTTGGTGATGGGGCCTCTGCCTTTTATCACCTCACAGAAAACACAATGCCTATTTGCTCTCACTAGAGGATTTATTCTCTCGCTCGGTTCATTTCAGCAGAACAAGCAAGTGTGCTACCTTGGGGTAATGACCTACCACACGCTTGGAACTGAACAGACTTAGTTCAACCCGTAACACCACCCCGTAACCAACCTGCACCCTGCAGGTCACCCAGGAAAGAACCTTCCAGCACAGCAAACTAGGCCCGCCCACCACAGTGACAGCCAATCGTCGGGCGCCACGGGAACGTGAGCCAATCAGATGCGATAGCCTATCAGTGACGAGGCTCGGCAGGCGAGGCTGCTTGGGGGCCGAGGCGGCCGGGGGGATAGGGGACCGTTATGTGCCCCCCTCCCTCCCCTGCCTCCACCTCCCTCTCTCCTCGCCCCGGTGGTGCTGGGGTTCCCTCCGCTGCAGGATGGTGCGTTCGTGTCACTCGTTAATGCTAAACATACCTGTGATTAAAAATGCTGCGGTACCCAAGCCCATTTAGTCAGACTTGGCTCCAGCAGTGTGTTAGCAGGGAGTGCTCACAGACTGAATCAGGAGCTCAGGGCACAGCAGCTTTTCACTGCTGTGCAACTGGTGTCTGCAAGTTAATTTATTTTTGATTAAATTCATTTGAAATCAGTTTAACTTGATTTTTAAATAAAATAAAATGGGTGCCAGTAGTGTTAAGCTGTTTGCATATAAATAAGGACCCAAAGCTTGAGGCATAAACCAGCAGGAAAAAGCATCAGAATGAACTAGGCGTTGGAAGTCAAGTATTTTAAAATACCTCAGTAAAACACGAAAACATGATTCTACCTTCTTTGGAAACAATTTTTCAGCTCTTAGGCAGTGTCTATGTTGATTTTCAGAACAGTGGCATAATTCTTTGCTTTTTTTAGTGAGATCACACTCAGAAGTTTAAAAGCTGTTGGAAACTCATCCAGTTAGTTTGTACAACTAGTCTAGTTTGTACAACTTCAGGTTGTATTTGAAATACAAGCCATACATGTACTTCATGAGAACATTCGCTATCTTTATCGCCAAAAGTTACGCCATCCTGAGTCCTACTGGTTTTTGAATGCGTGTGGGTGCCCAGAGCAATACGGGTCATGCTCCACAGAAAGGAGAATCAGACCAGTCCCTGATTCTGAGTCACTAAATGCAGCTTTATTTTCTAGAATTTATCTTAGGATGAAAACCACCACAGCACGGCAGTTAACTTGTATTCAGTCATGTCCCCTGTACTGGAAATAAAATCTCAGTGTTTTTTATTTCACTCTGTTTTCACTTAGAGCCATGCATGCCAAAAACAAAAAAGCCATGGTTTTCTGAAAATGAACAACTGGAGTTTGTTCATACACAAAGAAAGGGGAAGACTCAGTGGAAACACCGTCACCTAGTGATAATTCTCAATTTTCTGAACGTAAGAATTTTTTTGTAGCTAATACCTAATTGCCTCAGATAACTTTGTTACAGGAATTGGTACTTTCTGGAAAAGGCATAAATAGAGGAATAGCCTATTACATAACTCTACTTACAAATAAGTCACCAAAAGTCAAATACAAGTCTCTATAGCAACATTCTTCAATTGGAAGATCACTGAGAGTGAACTTTTGAGACTCCTTCTATTAATTGTGTGTCAATTAAAATATGAAGAAAGAGGCTCAAGATCTGTATAGAAAAGTTCATAGCTAAGATACATTTTAATTAGCTAATGGTTGTCATTTTAAAGACATAATTTACTGGAAGGAAGAAAGAGTGAAGGAATCTGTAGAACTGAAGAGTAACTAGCTGAACTAAACCTTGACTTCCTCACCATCTCTAGACATTATTTAGGATCTCTGCTCTTTTCTCTCTTTTGTTTGTATTTGTCTCGTTTTGCTTAAAAGATGACACTGTGATTTTAATAGCAGCAGCAATCCCAGGCTTTAAAAACTTTTTTCTCTGTTTTCTGAAAAAATGAAATTAATTCTAGATTTACTGTGGTATAAAAGAGTTATTAAAAAGGGATTTCCATTATATGTATATATTTAAAAAAACATACAGATAAGAGGAAATGGAATACGAATGTTCTTACCATAAAATCCTTTACTAATCCTTCACACTCAAATGTTAAGAACTCTCTTTCCCCTCACCTTTTTTTAACATATACTTAAAATGAATTTTAATACTATTAGGGATGAAGCAATAACACCATCTATAACTTGTGCTGTAATTAAACTACACTGTGAGCTTAGGGAAATTACAGTTTAACAAATGACTGCTCTTCTATCTGTATTAGGAATAGCAGAGGTTAAGAACTCTTTAGCTGTTGACTCATATTTCATATGAGAGAATGAAAAGGCTTCCTTCTCATTTTGATAGTGGAAAATTTACAGACTTTTATTCTAAGGCTGTAAAAATATTTAAACTTAGCTATAACTTTTTTTTTTCTGTCTCATTTTCACTTGGTGAGGGAGCTTGATGGTGTTAAGGGCTATCTCTGTAATTTGCATGTTGTGGGCCTTCCTGGAGTTTGCCTCTTATTACTGTAATGAAGTCCTGGTTTTGAATATTGAGAGTTCTTGCCTACACAGCTTCTGGAGGCTCTACACCTCTTAACAATACTGCAAGGACCATGCCCACTATTCTCATCTATTCATTCTGCCACAGTTTATGATGCTGGCACATGGTTAAGGCTTCTCCTTTTTCCTTTTAAGGCCTCATTCCTGGGATGTCAGCAGCATATTAGTGAGACAGGCAATCTCATCAACAAGCTACTTAAAGATCATTTGTGTCTGAATGCTATGTGCAAATAACAATAAATTACATTTCTTATTTTCCTATTCATCTAGTTGTTGTTGCCTCATCATTAGGCCACTGATTAGGCCGCTTTTGTTATTCTGCCTCCTCCTCTTCACTTTGCCCTGCTGCCTGCCCCAACATATATCGTTTTCTTTGGCTCATAGGCACTGGGGAGAAACTGGTTTTCCACAGATGTGAGAAAAAGGCTGCAAGAGCAGTATGAGCTTGGGAGTGGGGAGAAGGGTATAGGAGGTAAAAGACATGATGAGTTACTCTTAGAAAGGTAAAGGTAGGGATGGAAGAGTTGCGAACAGATGCAAATGTAAATAATATTTTTTTTTTCTGATTAAATTATTGTTGCTGAGTTGTGTATGAAGCATCTAGAAAATGTTGGTGCTTAGGCATGCCAAAAGTTGAAAAGCGTTACAAAAATAAAAATGGTTTCAAGTACTGTACCTGCTCCTATTTTCATTTGCATAATGTGTGTGTAATCTTCTAAAAGATAATACAGCAGAAGGAAACAGAGCAGAGCTCTACAGCATTCTGTTCCCTGAGAAATCAAGAAATAATGGAGTGCACCAGAGCATCTTGCTGTTTTGATATTTCATTAAAAAAGCATACTATGAACAAGAATAAAGAGTATTTGCTTACTGATAAGTACAAAAAAAAGGCAGCATAAGCACTATTCTAGATTAGCTGCAACCATTGTACTCAATAATAAATGAGGAGGGAGGACTCAATTTTACAAGGCAAACAGAATGGTGCTTATTTAGAATACAAACCCTCAATTCATAATTAATGGTCTCTTCCTTTCAAATGCGGAGAAGCAACAGACTGATCTTTATCTAAACTGGTTCACAAATTAAAATGTTTCAGGATTAATATGCTGTTAATAAACAATTATAGAATAAAAATAATTACACACAAAATATTGTAAGAGAACGTGTTCATTTTTAACTATTTCAGAAATATATCTAGCTTCCTTCTGTGTACTCATTTCTTTATTAAAAGTACAGATACCTGTGGGGAGAAAAAAGGAGAAGGAAGCCCAATTGTCATCTAAATGCTTGAAAAACAAAACAGGAGGGAACTTGTAGCAGTTACATTCACATGAATGAGCTGCAGCGTTACTCAGAACAGCACAGAACTGAATTTTAAAGATGAAGGATAAAGCAATGCTAAGCATTAGAGGCATGTAACCATAATAACAGGAATCAATTCCAGACGTTGGGTCAAGATGTGTGAAAATTTCTAGGGCCAGGATGGAGGAAGAGATGGCTCTTGTGATGGGCAAGCAAGGACAGTGTGAAGTGATAAATAGGAAAGAATAAACTGAGCCACTGCTTTTCTCTACTCTTGCTTCCCCAATGCACGATGCTGTCAAAGTAAACTTGAGTATCTATTAGTAAAATGGTAGATAAAATTTAGTGACCCAAGGCTAGAGCAGATCAGGGTAGAGAGATCCATCTGCTTGGTTTAGCTCACAGGTGTAGGTATCAGATTTTGTTGGAAGGGGAGAACTCATAATCCCCCTACAAAATTCACCTCTGCATAAACATGTCTTTTTAATGCTACAGTTAAGACGATCACATAGTGACTTAGGATGATAAGACTTCTCCTGCTTTATTTTAATACAACAAGCCTAAAACAGGGAGAGAGTATCTCTAAGCATACATATATAATGATTACAAGTTATTATAATAAATTTTCTTGTAGCTTCAATCTTACTGCTAAATGTAGTTAATAGTCTTTATAATCTTTGGAAAAAAAAGAAAAACTTTTTTTTTCCTTTTTCTAAAAGAAGAAGCAATTTTTTTTTCCTCCATCTTTCCATATGCATTGAAATTACAAAAAGGGGCACAATGCAATGCAGTGAGACAAGGGTATAATTTCTCTCACAGCTCTGAGCCTGAACACTGACTTTGAGCTTGCTGAAGTAACAGCTATGTCTATGCAGATGGTTTAAATAATGCCACGACATGGACAATATCACAGCACTGAAACCTGATTCTTCCACTACCTCAGTAGGATGATCCACTCCCTAGAATGGTTTTTACCTACTGTTCTTGCAAACACTGCTTCGGCACAGTTCAAGAGTAACCAACACCAAGGAACTTTCCTAATAGGTAAAGTTTCTCGACTATAGCCATGCAAGTGTTGCTGCGACTTTTATATTTCTGAAGAATGGTATTTTCCCAGGAATTATGTCTGCAGCACTTTTCTATCACACTTAAAGGTTACAGAGAGAAACATATGACAAAGATAGTCTGATGTGGTGAATAAAACTTGACTTTATTTGATGTGCATTCTGCTTATCGTCTATTTTATAGACAGAACGAAGTGTTTGGGTTCGAAAATGTAGAATATAAAAAAGAGAAGAAAATTACATATCTGACAGCAACAGCAAAAGAATATAGATTAGAATAAAAAAAAAGACAGATTTTGACAGCTGATGTATATATGCCATAAAGGTAGAGGAGGAAAGCCTGAAATCTGGATTTTCTTAGATTCATATGCAGAATATTCAGCACACCCTTGAACCAGATCAAAACTAGTATATCATACTTAGCTTCTATATATTAATTATCCAGTTTTTAAAAATGCATTTCTGATTCTTTTTTTTTTTTTTCTGATAACACCTCAGTTGCTGCCGGGCCATAGGATGAGCTCTAAAAAATGGCTTAGCTCACCTAGTAAAATGCATAGAGATACTAACAGAAATAGAGAGGGTTTTACACGGAGAAAAGACTTAATGAAGAAAAACTGACAATCATCTCGAGGCTGGAAATGTAAATCATTTGGGAATACTGCCAAACACAAGAAAAGAAATCAAATGCTGGAAAAGTAACTTGGTAACTTGGAAGATACAAATGTACAAAATAAAGACTGAGGAGAATGAGGACTTGAGTTTCCACACTGCCATATATACTGTAAGTAGGTGTATTTATCATACTGCTCACAATTGATTTAAAAATAAAATCAGCAGCTCTTTAAAGCATGGCAAAAACCCAACATCACAATTATTTTTCATTCCTCAAGCTTAAAAACAACTAGTAAACATGACTAAAGAGCATGTGTCCACAGCCAGAGGAGACTGGGAGTGTTGCCTAGGTGATGAAATCACCCAAGTTTAGGGAAAACGAGAGCGCTGGGCTCCACGATGCCCTCCCTGGCTTTTCTCTGTGTATGCACATGCAGAATGCACACTGTCATTCTGTGTAAGACTGGGAATTTCTCATGCAAAGGGTTTCCAGACTTGGATTTCCTTGTTAGTGACAGTCATGCCCCACGGATGACTAACCAGAAGTGGCAACAGATTAAACCAGAACATGCATTTTATCTTGTTGTGCTATACAAAATATACAATTGTTCATAATGCCAGGAGACCAAAAATAAACTAATATTCGAAATTGTTCAATTTCTTACAATATACATGTATTTTACGACTAAGCTAGGTTTAAAAATCAACTGAGAAATTTTGTTTGGCTGTGGACCTATTACAGATTCAGTTTAACTCAGCTGATATTTAAAAGTAGTGCATTTATTCTGTTAGTGTTTTCAAACATGAAGATCAGAAATTGTCTGATACACTCATACACTCATACACTTGTGTTCTTTAGTTAGAGTAATATGTGACATTATAGACCATAGGAAATCATACTGGTTGAAAACTTTCACAGTCGTCCATCAAAAGTTTTTTTTTTTTTTTCACTGCTTTATATTTCAGTGATTGTATTTGAGTGAAAATGGCTCAGCATGCTATGTATGAAGATACACACATACCAGGAAACAAAACATCTTTGTGTACCTTAGTTTCCACAAAGAAGAAACTGGAAATGTCTCCTTATTAAACTTCTGTTTTGTATCACTACCTGAACCACATCAAGATAAACGTGACTGGCACCTAACTTGAGCTTGTCAAACAGTGAAGCTACCTAAAACATAGTCATTCATCTTTAAAAGTAAGTGCACGTTCTGCTTAGATCTCTGCCTGTGCAGTGCTAACAAGCAGTTGTTTCCTTGATGATTTGATCCAGCTCCACGGTACACTCTCATCAATAGGCAGATTTTCAGTAAGAACTGTCTATATTTACTCTCTTGCTCTGACGTCTTCTGGGGGCTTGGGACAGTAAATGGTATTCTTTTGAAGTATCAACTCCATGTGCTTCATGTGAAAGGGTATGAGATCCACTGCTATAGACCCGTTTTAGAGTTAAGCTATTTCAATCACTTTGCACATTCTGTTTGACTCCATTAAATGGGCCACTGATTTTCTAGTGGGCACAAAACCAGACAAACATATGGAGAACATTTATAGGCAATCTGCACACACATACATAATTTGAGTATCCAGGCTGACTAATGAGGGGCAGACCTAAAGCCAGAGAACTCCAAGCTGTTGTCCAGACCAAGATCACGAACTGCTGATCTGAGAAGTTGTCCCTCATGAATCCATTGGCCATTTGTTCATATGTCCATAGAGTTTAGCTGCATTAGTGATTAAGCGCAGATCAGGAGGGTGCTTTTAAAATGAATGTCCCAATTACCCCCACTTACTGTGCTTTGCTTCACATTACAGCGGTCTCAGACACAAAATCAGATTACTTTGAAAGACAAGTCCAGAAGATGTGTTCGAAGAATATACCTAATGCTCACCAACCAATATAGACTCTTTGCTCTGCAGGACTGGCTGGAACAGATGACAGGCACCTGCCCCAAAGCAGGTATGCTGTGTACAGCTAGGCCTCAGCTCCAGTTGTTTCACTCAGAAAATCTCTTTCTATTTCACCCTCAGCTTTCGTGAGTGTATCCCATCAGGACCTGCAGAAGTGTGTGTTCGAGTTGCTTAAATGTGGGCTAACCTGATCCTCCTCCAGTGAGGGTCACTCCTCCTTGTTTCCCATTTTGCCACAGCTGGGCCTGGGAGTTCTGCAGGTGAGTCTTACCAGAAGTGATGGCAGCAGAGAGGGCAGTCAGTACCTAGGTCTTTTCTATGTCCTTTGCCGCTAAGTCCCCTGCTGCAGTTAGCAGCAGACTGCTGCCAGCCCTCACATCCCTGACCAGTTCTTCCTTGTTTCTAAGAACGCGTTTGAACACAACTTTCACTAACTCCTTGGCGACCTCTCTCAGGAAGCACCTGTGTCACCGATATCATTCAAAAACCTCCAGGATTGCTTGTACCCTGTTGTGCTGTCTCTGCAGGAGATCTCAGGGGTTAGACTCCCCACTTCAGATCAGAGCATGTGAGGTGGCTTCTGCTTGTCTGATGAAGGTCTCAACTACTTTTTCATCCAGATCTTTCTCACTTGAATATGAATCGTCTCCCTTCCCTGACATTCCTAGTTTAAAGCTCTCCTCACCAGCTAGGCCACTCTGAACAAAAGACACTTTTGCCCAGCTTGGCAAGGTGGGTTCTGTCTCTTTTTAGAAGTCCTTGATCCTCAGGGACAGCACCGCCATTTGAAAAACAAATCCCTGCTGCCAACACCAGCTGTGCAGCCAGCTGTTCACCAGCAGAATTCATGCACTTCTGCTGAAGGCTGTCGCTGTCATTGGCAGGATTGTGGAAAAACTACTTGGGCTTCCAGGCCCTTTGAAGTAATAGTTATTCTTTAGAAAGCATTATATATGTTTATTAGGATATAGTATTTTTTAAAAAAAGTGGGACTTCAGATCTTACCATCATATCAAACAGTTTTCCCATTTGACTGGAAGAGACTGGAAGACTGTAGGCATTAAATAGCTTTTCCAGGGTTGCTCAAGTTACTGTTGACACAATTGAGACATCTGAACAATTCCTTCCTTCCTTCCTTCCCTCCCTCCCTCCCTCTTTCTTTCTTTCTTGATATCTCATCTGAACAGGATGTGACTCAGGAAAATGACATGAAATTGTAATGGCAAAAGTAGCCAATATTATAGAGTATCAGTGAGCTAAACAAGAATTGTAAGTCTACTTTTCACATTAAAAGTGACTAGTTATTTCAACAAGGTGCTGTTTATAAGATCTCAAAAGATAAAGAACAGTTAAGTGATACATACACAGGGTTTTTTAAGTACTAAGTTATAGATAGACAAATCTAATCAGGTCATAGACTGAAGATAAAAGAATTCTTAACAGAAATAATTTTAAAGTAAAAACTTGCAACTTAAAAATTCCTGGGAGTAACAGGAAATTCAAGCAAAATGAATCAGTGAACAGGACGAGTGAGACGAGTTACTTATTCCTGAGGGAATTGAGTGAAGCTGTTTGACAGCTTTCTGGGATTAGTTTCAGGCAGAAGTTCTTTCTCCAGCTATTGACTACATTAGAAGAGTAAATGATACTATCTGTAGAATTTAATTCCCTCCATAATAGTGAAAATTGATTAAAAACTTAAATCAACAATTTTATCCCAAAATCTTTTAAATTTAAGTGTTTGGTATTCTCACATTTCAGTATCTCGCCTTTGTGTTATGAAAAACATATTCGTGCACACAACAATATTTTACAGTTTTCAAAGCTGATCTCTTAGCAACTCTTCAGAGATGTGTTACTATTGACATAAGATACCATTTGTGATCGTTTGGAAAATTGCATGTGTGCAAAGTTAAATACATCTTCATAATTCTATGTCATTTTCGTATGTATGCCAAACTGTAGGTCAGGTGAATATGATAGATACTTCTCAGAAACAACCAACTGAAGCAGCCTGGTACCTGTCTGTGCCCAGAGCCTCTACGCACAAACTTGGAACAACGGAAAACGAGGAATGAGTTACTGAGTAGCTGGGCACACGTTTGTCTGTGACCAGGGTACAATTTAGACAGACCTGTTGTCTTTTTTTTTTTTTTTTTTTTCTTTTTTGGGAGGAGGGGAATGATAAAGGAGCTTAAACAACAAGGTGTCCCCGAGACCATTTGGTCTTAAAGCCAGGGAATGAGCTCTGACATTGTTCAGTTCGCTACTAGAGGAGAAGCCAATGAGTTTACATTAAGATGGTGACCTTTTCATTTCAAATAATCTATTTCCCCTATAAACAGACACATGAACCGGGAAAATAGTGCTGTATTGAAATGCCAGACATATTGCTTCTGACTGGAGTAGGTTTAATCTGGGAGGAAACACCATTTATTCAGACTTTCAGAGAATTTCTGGTTAGCATTGACACTGTACTGAAATCCCTGTAAGAAGGCATTCATGCAATGTATCAATTCTGTCATATTATGAAGTTACACATGATAAATATGCAAAATATTAGTAGGGAACTCTGTAAAAACTTCAGCATTTAATAACAAAATCAGCAGGTGATGCACATGGCTAATACTAGTTATCTTAAAAATCTTAGTAGCATGCCTCAAAGAGACAAGTTTGTATATGATTACTGCTTCAGAAAGCTTCTGGCTAGCCTGCTGTTCTGACTAGGTGCATGTGCAATTGTTTCCATGTGTAGGGCTGCAAATAATATGTGTATTGAAATCTGAACAGTTGAATGGTGATCCAAAGTAAATACGAAGGCAGAGCTTGAAGTGGAAAGGGAGAATAATGAGGAAATCATAAAAGGTGATTAAAATCACATGAGAAGAAAATTTTGGTCAAGAGTTTTGACTTCAGTAGAACCCAATTCTGATGTAATTTTCTATTTTTGTAGTTCCTATATAGTCCCACAGAAATCAATTAGTGTGACTGCTCATTGAAAGAATCGAATGTTTTCCTATTGCTATCAGAGGATGTTCTTTACTAAAAGAATAAATAAACAGAAATTAATCTTGAAAAGGACTTTATGTGGGTATATACAAACAGCATATATATTTAATATACTCTAGACGTTTTAGAAGTTCTCTCTAAGAGAGGATAAAAAAGATTCAGAAATAAAAACAGATTCTTAAAGTAATTCAATATTAAATGCATGTATAGGCTCTCCTAAATTGTTGGGAGTTGTCTTAATCTCCCTGTGTTGCAGTGTCAGATGAGAAATAGGAAAGAATTAAAATGAATTAATAACAAAATATTGTGAGATATTGGCTGATCTTAAAATATTTAAAGAGACATCTTATTTTCTATACCTTACTTTGGAACTATATTTGCCAGAATAGCTGTTAGGGAGCACTTGCTTATGGTGTCTATTATTTAATTTTAATAGGGATTCTTTTTTTTTTTTCTGTATTGTGTACTGAGTTTTTCCAATATGATACAATGTAGCAAAAAATATTTCTAAGATAAACAATAAAAATAATAACAAATATTATTTCTAGTATAAATAATATAATAAGGCTTCCATCTCACTTTTATGTTTTCTGGGTTTTCTTTCTGTCATGTAATAAAAGTTCAAGTGCATTTTATGCCATTTCTCTTTCAATTTATTTCACAGCTTGCTACAGAATAAAGAATCAAATACATTAGAAAACAAGTATTAGGGTATCACAGGGAATGTGTTCCACTGCTCATCCTACGAACCCATGGAATCTTTTTCTTCAGTACAGCTGAGTGAAAAAAAATCAGAGATGTAAGACACAAGCAACTTGCTATATTACTATTCAAGAAATCCCTGCTGCTGTTTTCAGAACAAGCTTTTAGCAGAAATGGAGCTACGTTTCAGAATCATGCAGTTTTTCAGCAATCACATGGCTTCATTCTAAACATGATTTTGAACATTTGAAGATACATGCTGTGTATGTACAGTGTAAAACAATATTGCTAGCCATGAGTGCTGACACAATTTTCTTTGCTGAAGTATCAGTGACAAAATGTACTGGCATAGAATTTTCTATCCTGTTTCATCTGCCATATCATGCAACTTTAAAACCTCAGTGGAATGCAATTTATGCACATTAAATATATTTTAAGGCAAATAATATGTAATATGATGTAACCATGCTGAAGAAATTGTGCTATATTTTCATTAAATTTTAAATAACTATGCCTATGTCTGCACTATCAAATTGTGCTGCAGAAACGCAACACATCTCTTGAAGGGAACTGTACTATGTGCATTTTGAGGCTTTGAGTTTACGATATTTCTTAGCTAATCCCATGGGCTGAAAGCCAGTGGTTGGTGCTCATTTTATGCCTCTATGGAGACCATCTTGTGTTGTAGTTTCACCAAGGAATCCTGTTTTCATGACCCAAATCAGCCCACAGTGCAAACTAGGTGTGATAAATGGGTGCAGCTGAAACACTTGTTTTAGGAGAGCACTGGTAATATGAACTGAAACACTAATTTAAATGTACCCTGTGACAACAAGACAGTTTAAAGGATTTTAGGACTTTTTGTTCATATTCAGTCTTGACTATTTTGAGAAGGAAACAAGTGAAAAACATTTGTTTTAATGAAAAATACTTTCAGTAAGACTCTGGCATAGAAAGAAAAAAAAATTGGGCAGAACAAACATTTGTGCATAGAGATTGGTTATAAGAGACTGTATTAGTCTTCAATTAAGTAAGGCTGAATCCACCACTGATGGATGAAATTCATAACTGTGAGCACGAAGGATATTCCTCCCAAAGAGGCAAACAAGCAGGCTTTGCATTTGTTACACACGGGTAAATTAAAACAAGAAACTATTATACAGTTTGCCCACTGTTAAATAAGCCATTGTAGAAGTCTAGTCACTGTAGAAGTTAAGCCAGTCCAAGCATCTTTATTTCCAAAATCTGTCCTCTGATCACAGCTTTTCAGCAAGAAACATTCTCTAGTCTGACACCATTGAAATTCACTTCAAAATAAAAACAATTTCTACTCTAACAAATGAGATATAGGGATAGTGAATTAGGGATTAGTGTGCATGTGGAAAATATTACTTAGGAGAAATATTCCATAAAAATTATTTTCAATATAATAATAAAACTCTCTTTTTCATGTCCATGCAATCAACATGCTAGATCCTTGACATCATTTCCTTACAGCATGAACTCAGCAATGTTAAAATGATCAGCTGGCTATGTGTGAAACTAGCCTCTCATCAGACCTTAACTTACCCCATGCCTTTAGCCCTCCCCACAAAATACACACCTCTTGCTCTGTGCCTGAAGCATGACCAGCTTTGGATCCTTTCAGTCAAAAGTGAAGGGCAACTTAGAGAGCCTGAAGCTGTAAGAAATATGACCTAGCTTTTTGTAACAAAAGAGAGCCAGCACTTGTGTGGATAGTCTGAGGGGAACCAGAGTGCAGCAAAGAGAGAATTTAATCTACTTGGAAGTCAACAGCGAACCCTGCCAAGGGCTTTCTAGTTCAGTTATGCATTCATGTAGTGAGTGCCCAGTCTGCAAATTGTGCACAACTGGATGCTGCAAAAAAATTACTGCATTTGCAACTGTTGACTCAGTTGAAATGTATAGGCATTTCTTTCATTTCTGGAGAAAAGGATCTTATCTGATCTGATAAAAACATTTGCTTATCAGGTAGGCAGTTTTATGTGTTCCACAGATTTCACATGAAATATTTCACATTATAATATACAAAATGTAGGCTATTCTTTATTCCTTTTGATTTTATTTTTAAGGTAGATATTTCATATTCTTTTTAACAACTCTTGATATAGCATAGTCTACATGTGACTGCCAGGGTAACATTCGACCTTTCTCTGGAAATGCAAACAATTTGAGTCAGTTACAAAACTATTGCATTTTCTTTAAACAAAAGAGCAAGACCTTCCCAGTGCTGTTTTGTTTCACCCTTGTAGAATTTGTTTTCAGAATGAAAATACTGCAAGGCTTGCAAAACTGCTTGAAGTGAAATATGATTGTAGCATAGTCGGATCTTTGACTGAGGCTTCAGGCTGAATATGTCTCTGTGGCATAACCAACCGTCCAGTGTAACAACACAAGGCTTGGGCATTCTCAGCGCCTGCAAAATAATGTAAGTTCTTGCTTCATATGGAAAACTACTGTCACTGGGAGTATTTCTAGAATCAAGGAACTTGCAAATAGGAATGTTGTTATCATAATCCAGCCCTATGTAAATATATACTCCCTCAAATATACTCAGGGATATACTATTATGCTATTCTTCTAGTATATTATACTAAATATACTATTCTTCATATATAAGTATTCTTAATATGTACCCGTATAAGCATATTTATTGTGAATTTTATTCTATTCTGTTGCTGAAACACTAGCGTCAGACTGTTTTGAGTTATTCTGCAAACATCTGTATTTGCCTTTCCAATCTAATCCAGTCCTTCTGATATCTTCCTTTTTTCTAACATCTCAATTCTTTGCATTAGTATATCAAGCTTGACTATAAAAGTTTCTGTCTTGAACCAATTATTTACTGAAAAATGGACAACACAATGTTTAAAGTCTTGAAACAATTTCTCCAAAAGTCACTCAAAGAAGATGATCAAAGGATCACCAGAAAAGTAGCCTAAGGGCACGAGGGTATTGATAAGGCTAATAGGCTTCTTAAGCTTCAGAAAGAGAAGACTCAACTGCTCTCTGCTTTCAGGGTGCCAAAATAGCAAATTCCCTGCCGCCCATGGTACACTAATTGGCACAGCTGACAATACAGCATCAGCGATTCATATTGCCAGGGATAGACTATGATAAGACTTGATGTTGTTTGATGTTTGATTATCAGTTCATTATAGCAGCACCCAGCAGTGTCTCTTAAGTTAGGGGTCAGATGTTTTTCCCTTTCGGTAGTTCTTGGACAAAAGTTGATAATGTAGGCAAATTTGCTTACAGACAAAACGAGGGATCCTTGGGTAGGATCTCCTCTTTCACAAGAAGAGAAAACAGATGTAATCCATTGTTAGAAATGGGAATCTTTTGTGGGAGGCAGAAAAAGGGAAGAGCAAACCTGGGATCAGAGGTGTTTTATATCTTAGATGTTCTTCTCCTTTAACACTATACTTGTAAAGATGGTCCTCGTTTAAAATCTACAGATAACATTCTGGACAGGTTTCTTTGGCATAAGTAAGATAAACTTTTTGCTTAACTCAGGGTAATAGATGTCAAGTGGCTGCCACAGTATGCAACAAGCTGATGCTGGAATTATTAGAATATATTTGACTCTCAGAGCTCTGAAGCCAGCAACATTTTTTGGTCAGCTACAATGGGAAGAGAGCAAGGCTAAATGCTTTCAAAAACTGTTGTGAATATCTGTAGGGTCAGTTCACTTTAAGAGTGAAAAGCACCAATTATGTGATGACAGAAAATGACTTGCTTTTCAAAAACATCCATATAAGGATTTGGATGCAAAAACAAGCACACACAGCAATTAGGAAATGAAGGAAATGAATGTCAAAATGAAACCATATGAAGCTCCTGTTCACCTCAATACTGTGAAAGACTCTCTTGCTTACATATATTAAATAAATTCCATCATTCATTGCATAAGAGAGCATGAAGAAACTGGTCTGCTCTAGAGATGCTGCAAAGATGCCTGTTCTTGTTCATTTGCATTTTGAAAAAAGAGAATAAAAAAGAATTTTCTTGTTTTAGTGCAATGTTATCTTAAAGAAAATTAATACTTTAGGTGTAGCCGATTTAGTCCGGCAGTTAAGTTTTTGTACGTGGAAATTAATTCCTTAATTTTTATCTCGTGAACTTCAGCTCGAGGTGTGGTTTTCAAAACTGCCCGAGTGGGCACCTGCAATGGCAGACAAGAGCTGAGTTTTCAAATAAAAAATTCTAAGCAAAGCAACTGTGTGAGTACACTGACTTGTGCCTCGAAATACATGATCATGAAAATATACTCGTACTGCAGTTCTCAGTGCCAGAGTTCTCTCTCTAAGATGAGAGGAACGTTCTCATAGAATCACAGAATCATAGAATGTTTAAGGTTGGAAGGCACTTCTAGAGTCCAACCTCCCTGCACACGCAGGGTCACCTAGAGCACGTGGCACAGGACTGCATCCAAGCAGGTTTTGAAGATCTCCAGAGAAGGACACTCCACAAATTCTCTGGGCAGCCTGTTCCAGCCCTCTGTCACCCTCACTGTTAAGAATTTTTTCCTTAAGTTCCTGTGAAACTTTTGATGTTTCAGTTTCTGGCCATTTCCTCTAGTTCTGTCAGTGGCCACCAGGGAGAAGAGGCCAGCACCATCCTCTTCACTCCCTCCCTTGAGGTACTTATAGACACTGATCAGATCCCCTCTCAGCCTTCTCTTCTCCAGGCTGAACAGGCCCAGCTCCCTCAGCCTCTCCTCACAGGGCAGATGTTCCAGGCCCCTGATCATCCTTGTGGCCCTGCGCTGGACTCTCTCCAGAAGCTCCACATCCCTCTTGTACTGTGGAGCCCAGAACTGGACACAATACTCCAGATGTGGCCTCACCAGGGCTGAGTAGAGGGGCAGGATCACCTCCCTTGACCTGCTGTTGATGCTCTTCTTAACACACCCCAGGATCCCTTTGGCCTTCTTGGCCACGAGGGCACACTGCTGCCTCATGGTCAACTTGTCGTCCACCATGACACCCAGGTCCTTCTCTGCAGAGCTGCTCTCCACAAGCTCGGTCCCCAGCCTGTACTGGTGTCTGGGGTTATTTCTCCCCAGGTGCAGGACCTTGCACTTGGCCTTGTTGAATTTCATGAGGTTTTTCACCGCCCATTTGTCCAGTCTGTCCAGCTCCCTCTGGCTGGCAGCGCAGTCCTCTGGGGTATCAGCTACTCCTCCCAGTTTGGTATCATCAGCAAACTTCCTGAGGGAGCACTCTGTGCCTTCATCCAGGTCATTGATGAATAAATTGAACAGGACTGGACCAAGGACTGACCCCTGGGGGACCCCGCTAGCTACAGGCCTCCAACTAGACTCAGCACCGCTGATCACCACTCTCTGAGCTCTGCCATCCAGCTAGTTCCTAATCCACCTCACTGTGCACTCATCTATCCCACACTTCCGGAGCTTGCCCAGGAGGATGTTGTGAGAGACGGTGTCAAAAGCCTTGGTTCTATTTGTTTGCTTGATACAGTCATTGAAAACAAAAATCTATATGCATACATATTTGCAAGATGCTTAGCTTTTTTTATGAAAAATGTCACAAAAGTAGATCAGAAGAAAATGAGCAATGCTGTTCTCAAAACAGAGTTTGGGTAGAACTTAGGCATTTCTGCTCAGAATCACCTGGCCTGACTTAGGGACAATGACCTACTACAGTACAAGGTGTGAAAGGGGGTGAAATCAGATTGCCGAGCTCCTTTGCAGTAAGTGTCCTTATGCGCAGATTTAACCACAGTACAAGGAGTAGTGCTTCTGCCATTCACTGAAAAATAAGCTTCTCGCATGTGTGCGGTCAAGACATCTATAGAGTAGTTATCACAGACTGACTGATAGACTACAGACCAATTTACCCCTCGTACTTCACTGCATTTTCCTTTTGGACCCATACCCTTTTGTGACCTTCTGCTCTGTAAAGCTAAAGAATTTACTGTACCCACTTCTCGGCATCTAACTCCTCTTCCCACACTTGTTAGAATTCCCCTTCTCATACTCGCCAAGTGCCAAGTCTCCCCAGCATAACGCTGCTGTCAGTCGTTTAATGCTTTAAAAGGAAAGAGCATTTCACACCTAGAGTCATGAAACCTCTGCCAGAATCAATTTCAGGGTTTTGCTTTCCACAGAGAGCCTTGTGCTCTGAAGTTCCCCACTTCCCTCCCTGCTGTTGCGTGGTGTCTCTGACCAGCCTCTGTGCTGCTCACAGAACCTGGAGCTCACACACCATCTGGGACCTCCTTCTTGTGTGTTTATCACACTGACTTGCCAGCTGCTCACAAGCCTCATTGGAAACTCCACCTTTAAATGCCTATTAATCTCTTTCTTCCTACAGTTTGTAATAGTTCTACTTAACTCTGTAAAGTAGTTAAAATTCAGTTTATGAAAATACAATAGGAGAAGGCTCACTGGCCTAGAGTATTTACTGTCATTGTTGGTCAAGACTAACCATTCCCATTTTCATCCAAATTTTCTCCCCTAAAAATCAAATTAAGTCATTTAGAAGATACTAAAATAGCTAAAGCAAATGAGTTAAATGGAAACCCAATGAACAGTCGATCATTTATATCTTTAATAGTGTCTGTTTTTCTCTTGCTTGTTTGCTGACCTCAACTTTCAGTTATATGACTAAGGCATAAGACAGTATATTCCCTTTCTCCAAGCTACATGTAATGACATGTAAGGACATCATCCTAAGTCAGTAAGTCAATAGCTAATTTTGTACATTCAAGTGCATTTGACTCAGCTGGACTTATTAAAACATAAAAGGAAAAAACTTGTAATGAGTAAGTTTTCAATCTACGTTATGCTAGCTCTGTCATACACGGCACAGCAGGAAGTTTTCTCTCTGTCTTTTTCAAAAGGACTTTTATTGAAGGAGTATGAAGACACCAGTCATTTTTTAAAACTAAATATAGGTAGACAAAGAAATATATCAGACATGACAAGCCCAATTTTCAGGGGAGCACAGCAAGTCAAATTTTCAGGGGAGCACAGAGAATTGTAGCAGCAGTAGTAGTTTGTAGCACTGCAGTTGATGGCTTCTTAGGTGGCTTCTTAGGCAGCTGCTGTATGGCTCTTTTCTGGGATGTATAATCAGTAATCTGGACTTGATTTGTCAAATTGTTCCAGCACATTCATAACCTCCACACATGGAATCTCTCAGTTAAGCCAACGCATACACTAAAGTCACGTACAACTCGGTCTGAATTTATGTGACCTTGAAAACTGCTAAGGACTTCTTGCTTGTTATATGCTGTATGCCATTCATGGTGTGTGATCTGACCTTTAGTTAGGCAGAGGTGTTGTTTCAGACCAATTTCAGTGGAAGAACTTGTTTGCTTTATAGAGACCTTAGAGAATTTCCAGTCCCAAAGAAATCTGGAAAGTTTTCATTGATTCAGGCCTGTATGGTCTCTATTCATTTTTCAAATGTCAGACCACCTGCTAACATCAGCTAGAGAGCAGAGGCTCTTGAGGCTCGGTTACTTCATCATACCTTGAGCATCTCTGGATTTTCCACACTAACTTATAAGTTTTGGAGGATATATATATATATGTATACATATACATTTTTTTCCTACAGTTAGGAGAAAGTTCAACAGGTTCTATTTTACATGGAAATAAAGGGTAGATGACAGATGTAGGGGATTATTTTATGTTATTCCTAAGAGCTAACTAATTTATTTCTGGCTAAAATACACTTTTAATAGTTTAATGAACTATTGCTTTGTACCTTAGCTCTCAGTGCCAGAGTTCCTCCCAATTAATCCTTCCTTCACAATTCATGTCTTGAGCTAGACTTCTTACGGGTTTTGCTCTTGAAATAAGATCCACTAGATAAACTGCCTATTAACTCTGGTTATTTTTTCTGATTTTTTTTTTCTGTTTTATTTTACTGTCTCTCTCTCCCTCATATGAGCCTTCCCTACAACCCAAAACATAAATTCCTAAGTTATAGTTACTGAATTGCAACTTGTTTTACCGGTCTTTTTCTTCTGCCATTTTAAAAGTAGGTAAGGAACAATAAATCATTGCCTGTTTGGGATCAAATTCACCATCTCTTCTGTTATTGAATTGGAGAGCTCAGTTCCATAACATTCCATTTTTTTCTGTCAGGGAGATAATTATATTTTAAATCAAGTAGTGATAGAGAGTTTGCCAAATTTAAGGCGTAAGATGGCAATGAAAGCACTATTATTTAACTATCACTTTACTTACAGTTTATACTTTTTATTTATTGTGTGGCAAGTAGAGAGAAATAACAGCTTCCAGAAATAAAGTCTTGAGCAGACATCAATTAAAATTTGCTGTAGAGATATCCTTTATACATTAAAGAGACAGGATTTGCTTTATATTTGACATATAGAACAGCACAAGCAAAACTGGTCAGTGCTATTATGAAGCTACTATTATTTCTTAACAATTTTTTAATACCAATACTCCCAGCTAATGTTTTTTATTATATGAACTACATGCTTCATAGGATATTAAAGTAATTAAAGACAACATTTCAGCTTTATACAGTACTTTTTTTTAGAAGGATTTGCAAGTTAATCTGAGTAAAATGTGCCTTAGCATAAGCTGAGCAAGAGGCTAATGTCCCAAAATATATGTATATATATATTTAATTTACTATTTACCAGGTTTTAGTTAAGTATTTTGCTGGTTATTTCAGTTTTAATGTTATTACTTACTTATCCACTGCAAGCAGAGGTCTTCACTACCACTATTTTTCTCAACGAGTGATGACCACTCTAGTCACTAGAAAGCCCAAGTTTTCTTCTTTCGCAGTGAGAGCACCACAGCCTTTCTGCCACTCCCATACTTCGCTCCTTCTATTACATCTATCAGTTTGACTGAGCAACTTAATTTTGTTTACATGCACATAAACCAAAAGCTTTCCACTATTTTACAAAGTCAAATTCACTTACTGCAATGAAAATACAACAAGGATTTAAGCAGGGATTTAAGCAGGGATGCTTTTTAATTTCTTTAAAAAATTGGGAGGAGGTAATTGATTTATGCAAGGCAGCTGATGTCAGACCAGCCTTCCCAGCATTAATCTTCTTTCAATATCTTTGTCTTTTACAGTCATAGAACAAAACATGACGACCATACTGGCTAGGCTGACAGATGATTGTGAGTACCCTGAACAGGCATCTGTGCTAATCACGCTCCATACAGGAGCAGTTTTTACTGGTAGCTGGCCTGGGAGAACCGATGAAGGAAGTGGTTACTCTAACTGGTTTCTCTTACTGGTCGTTTGGTTGCAATAGACAAGATTTCTTCTTCCCCCATGACAATTCTATAGAGAAACACTTTATAATCTGTCACACGTTGTTTAAAATGGATGGTAAATTGGTAAAACAACTTTTTTATATTTTAATAATGATATGTTAATTTGGTATGTTCTGCTGTCACCAACTATTTCCTTAACATCACATCTTGCTAATATAATGCCCAACTACACAAATACAAGCAGAACTGTTTAAATACTGGATGGCTCAAATTTTATCTGAGTAACAGAGCCATAATGGTTTTAGAGTCCTCAATTAAACCTATTTGTCACTACATTTTGGCATGTAGTCTTGGAGCACGCCAGCACCAGAATCTGGAGAAAACAGCTGTTGTGTTCACAGAAACTGTCCTTCTCTCCATAGGTAATCAAGCAAAACACATAGCGTTGTTATCATTCTTGCAATTAATTACTGTGAGACTTGCATCAACACTGGGAATAGTTTTTGGGTGGGAATTGAGAATCTTTAACACAGAGAAGCCTTGGGATTCTTGTTATTGATGATCTGCCACCACAATGACTAATCCGTTATGGTTTATCATATGTTAGAGTCATCTGGAGGTTTCACTTGTATCAGACTGAAGGGAACCACATCCTTAGTAGGACCGGCCAGTATCCTTCTACAGATAGACTTTATAAAACAGACCTCTTAAAACATCACGAGCTGCATCACAAACCATTTTTTTTTGCGTGTGTGTGCGATTTCCTGCTTCCGAGTTTTACCAGCCCCCTCTATGCAGCATGTTAGCTTCACTAAGTATCATTTTTGTGCCTTTTTGCACTAGTGCTTTGATAAGATATCATGGTTAAGTGGTTTTAAGGCTCCACATTACACTGTATTACAGACAACAAAACAGGGGAAGTATTGCAAATATCATTCTTGAAGTAATAAATCTCTCTATGAATTTCTCAATTTTGCCCTAGAGAAACCTCACAAAAGCAGCCGTGGCTGCACTGCAGAAGGGAACTCCTGCTGGCACACACTGATGTGGCTGTGCCGTTCAGCTGTGTGCCTTCCCCAGCCTCATCTCCTCATGTGCTCCCATTGCCTAATGCCACCCACTGCCTGGAGAGCCAAGGTAAAGGCTGCAAAGCTTATGTTGCAATTAGCATCTTTGGAAAACTTTCCCACATAAAGACCTTTCATACTTGACTTGTAGAATTATACTATGGGGTATTTGGAAGAAAACTGTATTGGATGGGAAAATTATGTAGCTACAAAGATCTCTATCTGTTCTTAAGTCTTCACAGAATCATAGAATGGTTGAAATTGGAAGGCACCTTTGGAGATCACCTAGTTGAACCCCCACGCTCGCACATAGCATTGGATCCCATCCAGGCGGATTTTGAGTTTCTCCAGAGAAGGAGGCTCCACAACCACCAGTTCTCACTGTCCGCTCATCTAACCTGCACTTCTGAGCTTGCCGAGAGCTGATGAGGCATCATTGGTGATGCCTCAGTAGCTCCACATCCCCAGTTTGTTACTTTTTGGAGTAGGGCTGCGGGATAAATCCTGAATACTGAAAGTTCATTCTGTAGTGGGGTAATATCTAGTTACCTGTTCTTTATAGATGTTCTGTCTGAAGAAGAAGAGAGAATGACTCTCCTATTTTTATGACTATATATTTATTCATTGATCTTGTTTGTATCCATCATTGAAGAATCTTGGCGAGTGCCTAAAACTGCATTAGAAACATTCCATACCTTTCAATAGTAGATACAATAAGAACAACAGTTTATGTTGAATAATACAGTGACACACAAACTGAATAATATGATCACTTAATAAGGTAATCTTTTATGCCCCTTTCTGGAGTCACAGTCAAATTAAAAGGTGATCCATATTAAACTTTAAAATCAATTTAAAGTAAACATACGTTAAGAAAGAGAATATTAGTATGTTGATAACAAGTGTGAATTACCTTAAGAAAGCTATTGAGATCTGATGAATATAAAATCTAATCTAAGATGACTTGCCATTAAGTTTCTATAGTGTTTATTTTAGATACTTGTAAAATTATTTTATAGAAAACCTGAAATTAAAAGATATCTATGTGGATTTCATGACTATCTCACTGATTTGCTGGCTGTGACACAGACCATTTAAAATAGAACAGCTGTGATTGATAGAGAAGATGACAAATGCATAGATATTGCAGGACAAGAATAAACTCAAATTAATGAAGGAAACAAAAACATGAAAGGCATATGAAGAAAAATCTAAAGCAGTGTTAAAAACTGCAGTGAACTATCATTCTTTGTCAGGTTTAATTTTGTCTAAAAAAATCCCCCTGGGTCAATATTGCAACTCATCAGTGAAGCTTAGCAGGCATTCTTGGTGGAAAGATATACTTACTTTACAAAAATTCTGTAGTTTCATCCCTTTCTGATATCTTAACTTTCGGGGCGGGAATTGGCTGTTTATGTTCTAAATTTGTATATTCATCCCCATTTTAACAGTGTCAGTTAAAGCATCAGCTGCAGGAGTAAATACTTGGAATATCTACATTTGCAGCATAGTCTTATAATAGTATGATGGTGCATGATTCATGAGTGTAAAGCTTGTTTGTGGAATACTCTATTAGTGGATTTTAAGATGTCAGTATGTGTTCAATATAAAAGCTTGAAATATTTGTTATAACCTCATGGTAGAGAAACATGGATGCATGTGCAATAGCATCCACTACAGAAATATCACAGTCTCTGCGATCTCCATATCAAGCCCTGCATTTTGTCCAACGCGTTTGTTAATTCTTGAAGCACATTTAAAAAAAAAAAAAAAA
>NW_010578489.1:6796-34087 GCF_000705375.1 Tinamus guttatus
CATTCCTGGCTCCCAAAATGATCAACAGCAATAGCTTTATCCAAAAAACACACTAAATACTTACTGAACTTGAATACTGACACACGAGGTTGCACTGCAAATCATTTCTTTATCAGTCACTAAGGAATCCCCTTCATTCAGAGCCTTTATTACAGCAAGACATCCATGTCTCTCAGCGGTGGGGAATTCTGCCTGCTTTATGAGAAGCTAAGCTCTTTACCTCCTAATGAAATACTGGCTGTAAAACTTCAATGAGATTGATCTTTCTTCCCCAATACATGCAGATGAAACATAAAAGCTTCTTCAGAAAACGAAGAAATAAAAAACAACACGAAAATCAATTTATAACACTTAGCAGCTAGGATACACACCAGTGCCAACTTGTATAGTTTTATGATGAGTCTCATGATAGCTGATATTTTTCTTATATATATATATATACACATACACCAGAGAGGAGACCCACACATCAAGCAGATGTGTGAATTTCACATTTTAAAAATCAAAAAAGACTCTAGTTCTCATGGATATAGGAAAGTTACTGAAAATAACAACTGAATATCTACAAAAGCTTTACCTGAAGATAAATAAAAGCAGGTTCTAAATGTCATTATATCTGAGTTCATGATTTTTCTATGTTTGCTAATGGTGACACAGTTTATATTTTCAAGAAAAAAAAGTCACTAATGTCACTAATGCTTTCCAGGCGCCAAATCTACCTTTTCATGAGGTACTTGAACATGTAAGAACTAGATTATATAATACTGGTTCGCAAGCGTCCTCATAAAGTGGGCTTTGTTGCAATATAGAGACCACTTGGAAGTCTTTTTTTTTTTTTTTTTTCCAGTCATAGCAGGGCATTTTTTGCATTCACATGAAATATCTTGGGTTTTCACGGGAACAATTCAAATAGCAAAGTAGTATTAGACAAATACAGCCTGGATTTAGTTCAGTAAGCATTAGGAAAAGTTATCAAATAATATCTGCTATTTACTGTCTCCTGACGACTCTCTTCTTTCCAGGACAGAGCAATCCATCCTTCCCGCCCATATCACACTAGGGATGACCACTTTGGAGTGGCCAGAATTTCTGCTATCTGCTAATCAGTAGCATTAAGGCCCCCTCCTTCAACAGAACTTCACTGATACCATCTGTCAGGTTGATATTTTAGCCAACATCATTCTGCAACACATGTTCGGAAGCTGCACACATGGACTAAATGAATGCTAACTTAAACCTTCTCAAATTAAGGCTTCTGTGGTGGAATTCTGCTAGGTCTAAAGGTCTTTTGCTTGCATAATTCATGCACTGGAGATTTTACATGCGTTGACTGCTGACCAAACAAGTCATTACACTCCACTTACTTACAACGTCATTTGAAGTTGCAAGGAAAGGAGGGGTGTGGGATGGGAAATCACTTGGAGCATTTCCATTGATCATGTCAACTCACAGTTGAAAAATTACATTTACATATTAATATTATTTAAAGCTCTTTAAGCACCAATTAGTTCGCTTTAAAAAGTAAAAACAGAAGTTTTTTGGGTTTGACCATATTATTCTGCAGTGGTATTTTTTTTTCCAAGAATACTTGTATCGAAACATTACAGACCACACAAAGTGAAAAGGATTCCTTCAGATTATACATATATATGTGTATACACACACAGGGATTTTCCTTTTTTTTTTAAAGCAAAATGTAGTTTTACAGACGTGGCTGACGGATCCTTCTCCACCATGGAAGTTTCCAGGTTTCCAGCAAATGCATGCATATTTGCCTTCTTTTAAGATACACAATATAGGGCCCCTGATCATTAAATTATTTCTCCCTTTCTGCTAACAAAGGCTTCATCTATTATGATAAAACTCTGGCATTTCTTTTGAAAAGAGCAATGAGCAAGCAAGGACGACACTCCCCCAGTTTCATCTCTGCAGACTGAAGTAGGCAAGAAAAAAAATTACACTACTTTAATTGATATTTTTTAGCTTTTCTCAGATAATGAGGCCAGTTTGGAAATTCTCTTTTTTCTAAACAATGTTTGATCATTTTAGGGTATCTGAATTCTTGACTTGGCCAAAACAGCATCAATAAACCAAGGGAGCAGAGTCTCCAATTTATTTACTCACTGGTTTTCCTCCTGTGTAACTGGGTTGCAGGCTTTTCAATTAACAGGGAAGCAAGCCACCGGGTTTTTGCTCTTGTGCACAATTAAGACACATTTTTACTTGCTATTATTTTAAACATTTATGTCCTCAAATACTTCCTAATTTAGCAATTACCTAAGCACCAAATACCCCTCTGTGAGGGTAGCAAAGGCTAAACGCGGTTCGTTCTTTAAATCCCTATACAAGGGTTGCTACCTCTTTTCCTGGACCCCGCTCCCGACCCAAGGAAGCTGCGGCACTAACGAGCTCCCATGTCCCTTGAAAGCCTCTCGCAGGCACCTGCTCCCGGCTGCGTCACCTCCCTCCCATCCACGAGGCCGTAGGCGGGAGCGCTCCGAGCAGAGCTGCCTACAAACGCCCCTGCACAACAGCCTCGCTTTTCCCACCGGCCTTTCCTGCCACCCCTGCGCTGGCAGACTGAAAAACAAGCTTAGACACGTAATAATGTCTCTTTTTTTAACACACAATACCAAAAGCATTGATGCATTTCCCCATCTGTTTCTTTTCATGCCTTGTCTTCGCTCCACCCTCTGCCCCGTTGCCTTTGAATTCAGGTTTTTGCTGAGAGTGCTGTTTTAATTAGTGTGGGATTTCAGCCTCAAAGTGTTTGTCCCATATTTTTCTTCCAAAAACACATTGGCATTCTGCTGATGAACGACTGCATCAATAACCCCTCTATTCCAATATTCCTTGCAGATCTTTGGCTTTTTGCCACGCAGAAGATGGCACATCCAGGCACTTTCTTGAAGGAGCTGGTCAAAACCTCAGCAACAGCATCAGCATCTTCCTCCCAATAAAACTGGCTGCATGGTCCAAGGTCTCTGTGAAAGTCACTATTACTGCTCCAAGTGTTGGAATCCAGTTGCACTAGTGACATATCTAAGATTTGGGGATAACATCAACACAAAGGGACACTATAAAGCTATAGGGTTGGAAATTTAAAGAAATCTAAAATCTGATATGTTGAAACAGTATATATAGTATTTTCAAGCTTTACCACTATGTGATACATTCACACTTGCATGCTGCACTTAATGGATCCCATTAAAACCTAAAGACCCAAAAACCCTATTTGATAAAAATAAAAACAAATAAAAAAGCTAAATTCATTTTGTCATAGGGATTCTCCTTGCATAGGGTAAATAACCCGTAACAAGGAGAAGTCATCACTAAAACTCAAGATTAATAAGGCCACAATTAGTATCTTTCTCCAGTGCTGCTGCACTGCTTTAAAACTCTTTTGGAGCTGCCTATTGAAGACATTGATTTTATGGTAAAATTAATATTTTTCTGGAGCCCTAAACTAAATCTTTGGTGCCAGAGGATTAGGTGGCAGCTGTGTCGATGGTGGGAATGGCCTGCTGCCTTGGTAAGCAGGGATGCTCAGGTTCTTCAACACAGAAATCTGAAGAAACTTTAAAACTGGGTGGTAGAAACAAGGGCTCACAAGCTGCAGGCACAACCCCCTTGAACTGTGCCACAATTTGCAGCACAATGTTTGGGTTTTACTGCTATTAGTCGTAAACTGCTTTACACTGGAATAAAAAGTGGACTGCTCTTTTGCCACAAAACATCTATAATAAGGTGCAGCTTATGCAAACCCAACTAGTGCAGCTCTGCAATGAGGCAGAGAGGAAAAAAGCCAGAGAACACAAGAGGGAAATCTCGTGTTACTGGGTGTAGCAAAGCAGCATTAATGTCTCTGGCTGCTATGCATCTTGGTAATATAGGTTTTTTTTTTTTTTTTCTCCCAATTCATTAAATTTAATTACTTAAAATCCTGCTAACTTTTGCCATTCCTTAGTTTCGGTCACTCTCAAAATCATTAAAATGCAAAATAAGTTTAAACTAGCAAATATCCGCACTAATTGTCAGAAAATTGCTGCCAGGCTAACGGTTTGAAACGCAACCTCTCGCGGCCTTCCAGAGGGGCAGTCCCAGTCCCAGGACTGAACTCTAGCCCAGCTCATCCCAAAGAGGTGGCACCCGCGCTCCGCAGAGCTGCCCCGGGCACTGCTGCCTTCCTCTACGAGAGGTCAGCACTGCTCTGCCAGCAGAAGGGCTTGCAAGGATATTACTCACAAACAGCTTGAACTTGACAAGGCAGAAGAGAGGTTTCTTCCTCAGATGGTCCCTTTTGCTACTACACAGGATGAAAGAGGAGGAGGAAGGTCACATCTCCCCCATCCCTTTTTTTTGGCTCGTTTTTTCTTCATTCTTAGCTCTCCAAGCATGAACTCGTCCTTCCTCCCCTCTCGCAGGCACCTCCAAGCAGGGCTGCTGCTGGGAATGCTAATTTCCAGCTGGCTGGCAATGACAACCAGCAATAGCTAAGCAGTATAGTTAGATCTGGGACCAAATATATACAGCCCATTTCCTTACAGGAATATTCTTCAGACAGCACAAGAATATTCTTCATCAGACTAATTTATACCCCATCCAAGGCAGTATAAATGAAGCCAACAAAAATAAGAGGTACCAACACAGGTCGCTGTTATATGTACTCAAGGAAAGCAGCTTAAATTCTCACCTTCCTTTGAAACAACCCAGATTTTAGCACCGACAAATCCCTGAATCATCATGGGTGGCTGGAAGTTACAGATCCGCTGCGTTCGCAGGGATGAGGGCTGGAAACGCATCGTTTCCCCCTTCTCTTTGTGCCACGTTCAGAAGGGGCTGCCCTGCCGCAGAGCCCGCCCGGCGGAGCGCGCTGGCGAGCCAAATTCTGAGGAGTAACAGCCCAAAAAAATGAAATTGGTTCTTGTCATAAGGTGCAAAACATTCTTTTCTTCTCACTCAAGTTCTGCGATCAAAATTCACGATACTTGTTTGAATCCTGGTTTTCGACCTCACATCAGCTTTGGGACACAGAGCAATTCATCACTAGCGGCAACGAGCGCCTCGTTCTGAAGATTCACTGAAGAATCTGTCCAGCTAAAATCGACCTTATGCATTAACTAGAAACTGTAAATTAAAAACTCCTTTTTTTTCCTTTAATCCCTCAGAATATAATTTGATGATTTACACGATGAACTTTTAGGAATTTTATCTGAAACAATGTTGAACTCGTGAAAAATTAGCATGCTGCGTTTCATCAGAATATTTACATAAGAAGTCATGCAATCATAAATGAGCAAACCTTGTCGTACACAATGCAAGGAAATCATTTTAATTTACATTGCTAGAGGTTAAGATGTATTTTACTACACCAGTTTATGCAATGCACTATTACTACCAGCATCATATGGCCGAATTTCATTTAAAACCCCCAAGACTTTAGTGTTATTTGGGTGATTTTGAATGTCTCTACTTTTACATAACCGAATCTGAAACGCCTAAAAAAGGCCACTTTCGAAAAACCCATTTAAAAGAGATTTCACCTTCTACATTCAAAAAACAAACAGACATTTAGAAAAATTTTAGTCAAATTATTTCTTTAGACTTCAACGAGTTAAGTTATGAGTGCTTTTAAAAAAGGAAGACAGAATCTATCAGGTTTGATTGATAAAAGTGTAGCTTTTAACTAACACTGAAAAAGTGAAGACTGGCAACATTTTTTCTCAGAATAATATGCTTCCTCTGCCTTTTTTTCAGCGCGCTGCACATAAATCAAAGAAATGTTAAAGAGGCCCATACATCACAAGGTGGCATTTCTAAACTATTTACAAAATCTGTAATAGTCAAGAGGATGGAATATATGAAAGAGTGACCAGTAGGGTTACTGAAAGAGAAAAGGCAGTTCTACCATCCTGGCAGGCTTAATTAAGGTTGGAAATGAGTCTTCATGGGAGAACTTAATCCTAAACAAAAGCAATCCTGATAATTTAGGGTTACCAAAAGCAAGGCTTTTGTATTACCCAAAGCAGAGATAAGGTGGATTTGAGCAACATGCTTGTTCCAAGATGAAGCACACATTGTGAAAGCAGATAAAGCCACTGTTCTAACAAGGCTCGGAGTCAAAGCCGGAGCCCAGCTTGCATTACAGCTGCCAACAGCCCCCAGAGCAGCAGCTCTGCCGCTCAGCTGCAGATCTATCAAATTTCCACACCCCAACATCTAAGCACACAGCAGATTCTACAGATGAGTTTTCTCCGTCGACTTTAACAAATGGGAATAATCCCATCTCCTCTGCTGAAAGGGAAGCCACGGCTTACCAAGAGTTTATCTGTCCATCTGTTGGAGATGTCACACTCAGACTAGAGAGTGCAAAAAAGCACGGAGTTGTTTTACAACCAAATCCAAAACTTACTGTAGTCTGAACTAGTGTAAAAGCCATATGCTTTGCAAAAACACCTCTTTGCTACACATATTTTTTGCTACAGCACAAAGAGTAACAGTTCTAAAGCTGCTGGAATCTTTATTTCTGAAAATAGCTCACATATTCTTACTCTCATCTGCCACGCTCGGGTAGGCTAACTGAACAAAAACCAGTAAAACAAGGAAATACTACGCGGTGCAACCAAAGTTAAGACCCAGATACTCCATTATGAGAAGTTACCAGCAATTTACAGGGGAAAAAGCAGCTCAGGCACCATGAGAACAGGAACAGGGTGTTATACTGAACCGCAGCATTTGCTGGTAGGGAACACAAGGCAGTTACTGTTTTAAGACTTTCTGTAGGAATATTTCAGATGAAGCCAGAGGCACCTCAGAAAGATCTTTAGGAGCCAAACAACTGGAATGCACTTCATATTATTTCCATGGGAGCTTATAATGATATTGTAATTAACTCAATTACACCACAGAATTAAGAGCCTTTAAAAATGCTCCCAGTCATTCATTACAGGTCTAATTAAAAATCTCATTTGGTGCCTAGCCAGCAACAAATACAAAATGACTTGCTAACCATCCATATCTAAATATACATGTATTATCTTTCTTATACTGTCTGTTTTGATGTTGACTAGTCTGTGAGCAACATCAGGATTTAAAAAATAATAATATAAAGATAACAAGAAAAAGGGTCAAGACACCACTTTGATTTAGAAGCCTCAACATCTGCAACTGCATATGCACTTACTGCAGCCACACAGTTTATTTCTAGTTTTACTGCAATAGTTAAGGGCTTCTACAATAGCAGATGCCTTTCCTCCCACACGTCAATTAATTTGCAAATGCACTCAGGTTGTAGAAATAATGAAGGGCTGAATGCTTTTCTATTGGCAAGTTTTGCTATCAGGAGGTGGACGCTGTAGGCGAGGTGCTAAAATGCGCTGCTGCTACATGCAAGCCAAAGGAAAGAGCTGCCACACGAAACCTGGGCCACAGCTAACCGTGCACATCCATTATTTCATTTACCCCCATCCTGCTACCAGCAAAAGGAAGAAACTGTCTCCAGAAAGCTTTTCATTGTATTTATCTAGGAATTTATAACATAGTCTTTATAAGGCAATCTAGGCTTTGTGCTGAGCCAAAAACAACTTGCAAACTGAAGACTAACATACAGGAAGAGGAAGCAGCATTTTCTCAATGTTTTGTTATATATGCTAAAAAGTTGCATTAAAAATTGCTAAGGTTACCAGTCAAGTATTCAACACCTAAGAAATCCTCGATTTCACATTGCCCAGGCAATCTTCAATCAGTCTCCTTGTGTGAGGACTCAAATCACACCCTTTTTCCCCAGTTGACCCTGACTTAGCAGGGTACAGGATCACCTAGCTGGAAGAGGCAGTTATTCAGCACCTACTTGCATGCACAGAATGTTATTTAGAGCCTTTCACTATTTCCACATTTATTGCCTCAAGAGTTTTCCTCTGTGATACTCTTTATCTTACTTCTTTACAAATATTACTAAATTTATCTACAGAATTTTATTCCACTCATTTTGGGTGTGGATCTGAGGAATCTCACATTTTCACACCACCATATGTTTTATAGTACTTACTATATTTAGCGCAGAGCTCCTACAGGCAGTAATTGTAGCCAGATGCTCAGCAATTCTTCAGCACAGCCCAAGGAGGCTTCAGGCTGCGTCGTGGCAAGGTTTGAACCTTTCCCTCCATTCTACCGCTCCACATAAAGGAGCTGTTGGTAGCAGTTCCCTCATCTTCTGTCTCAATCAGGCACTAATTGAATTTGGAAAACATTTTGCTAGTGCCTTAGTGGAAATAAGTTAAAACTGAGTTTCAGAACTTCCAGATTAAATCCTGAGCTCTGGAGGACAGAACGTTCTCCTGGATGGAGGCCATTCTCCTCTCGAGAGCTCGACTTTGAAAGCATGTAGGTAGTGAACATGTCATAGGGGAAAGAAATAAGGGTTGTGTCATGGTCTAGACCCCGGACTTGATCCATTAGCATTTCTTTTATAAATAAATTGAACTGGTTTGACCATACAGAAGGATTTTAGGCACTCAAATGCTTTTGATCAGTTCTTACATGTCTCAAAAGGGAAACCGAAAATTAATGGGCACCTGGACAAATGATCAAAAAATACTAAAAGCAATTAAAATAATGCTTAGAATCATTTAAAGCTGTAATAACCAAAATGGTATTATACAGGTACTAATAGAAGTAAGGAAATTTGTTGTTAAAAATGCATGATTTTCTGTTTTTTAAAACATAATTTTCAGGCTGACCTTGTCCCTTTTAAATTTTTATAGCATCTTCGGTTCCAATTTGAGATTTCGTATGGGGTAGCAAAGCTTCTTATGTTCCGTATTAAAAGCAAGACACCTCCTTGGCATCATCTGCAGTATTAATAATATAACAGTACCAATTTCAAGAGCAGCAACGTAGCATGAGCGCATGCATAGCTACACGAATGGAAATTTAACCACGTATATCATGGAAATCTTTAATACATTACTGAAAAAAGACAAGTCTGCTCAAATTTGAGATTTCCTCTTTTGCCACAAAAACACACGACCTTGCCATCCTTCACAAGGTAACACCAATGTAGCCGATGCAAGAAAACATATGCTTCTGTTTCCTGGATTCAAAATAGGAATAGAGGGGAAAGAGCCTGATGCTCGGGGCCAGTCCCGTGTTTCTGAAGACCAGACTTGCAGCTGTCACTGTGTTCAGCACAAAACGTCCCCACCCACACGAGCCCCAGAACGCCCCTGTAACTAACTGCCGCAGTGGAACCCGAGACGCTACTTTCTAGAAACAATAAACACTCCATATTCTCTATATAGCTGGAGTTTTGCTCTAATCTTATCAGGGAGTTTTAAGTTTAAGACCAAGCCGTTTTTCAGTTGCTGTGGGACACAGTTTAACACACAGGAAAACCTAACTGGTTCATTTTTCTGGATTTCAAGAGAACTTGATACTCGTGACTTCTCATGCATCAGCTGCCTTGCGGGAGCTCCTCAATAACCCAATTACCACTTAAGTGTCTCCCACCTAAGCCACAAACAAAACTCCTCATGGAAACCCCCAGCAGAACTGACCGCACAGGGGATGGGATAGACAGAACCATCCATCCCTCTACTGCCATCCCTTCCCTTTCCAAATGCTACTATGGGCCACAATCTCAGTTATCACCTTACTGAGAGCTGGGAGCCACCAATTTCCAGAGGCAGCAGAGCAGCATTTACCAGTCCGCTCCAAGCAAACCAGCAGGCATCCAGAGTGCTGTGCTGTCCTCCAAAAAAGCAGCTCCCGCAGCTGCAGCTCGCGACACGGCGCACTGCAAGCTATGGGAAGTGACTGGCTTAGTCTGAACAGTGAGGTGAGAAGCTAAAAGCACATTGTGGATACAAGGAAAAAAAATCATATTTTTTAGTCTTCGAGATAGACAAGGAAACTACACTTACAATAAAAAACGTGTGCTCTTATATTCAGGAACAAGCATAAGCTGATGAATTAGTGTTCAAAGCACCCTTAACCCTTCAGTAGCTCGTGCAGAGATCATAGGGATCTGTATGGGATCGTACAGCCAGGGTGACAAACAGGCACACATGTAAGGAAACTAAGGAAAAAAAAAAGAAACAACAAAGCACTGGAGGATTTTTTGACTTCAAAAAATCATTTTTTAACTTCTCATTACTGTTACTTGTCCAGTTTCCGCATTTTGTGAACAAGTACACTGCCCTACACACATCTCAAAGTTTATTTCTTACCACGCCAACAACTCAGCAACGTGAACAACTGACAATTCGTTCAACTCTAGGTTTTGCCTGAGGCACTTAAAAAAATAAAAGAGCAGGTAAAACCCATAAACGAGGCTGAAAGAGCTGAAGGCTCCTGGTGCACCAAGCAAACAGGAACAGCTGAAAGCCATGGAAGGCTTTGTAATTTGTACTACTGGGCCTAATGCTCAGCCAGTAAGGAAAACAGACAGCTCTGCCATATGGAGACGGCTCCATGAAAAGCAACAGGCACAGGGACGTTGCAATAATGTAGCTGGAAAAGTTTGTGGGGCTTTTGCTGCAGCCACAGCAAGTTGAGTTCCGACACCTCAGGATACAGCAATAAAAACAGTATCTGCTGCCAGGATGACCAAATTCAAGGAAGGAAGGGAGAGCCCTGTGATTTGAAGGGAAAACCACGGGAGAAAGGTTTCCTTTTGCTACACTGCAGGGAAAACTACTTGTATCTGAAAACCTGGTGTTCTACGTGAATGCTGCTGCTTCTACTTGGTGCAATCTGCTATGGCAAAACAGCTGTCTCATTTGGAGTAGCAAAAAATTGACTCACATCTGTATGCAAATGTGGTTGCCTGCTAGATGGGAACACGAGTCTGAAAACAGCACATTTACAAAACATAACACTACAAAGTCCCTCGGTCTCTGTGGACAGCTACATAGTACCAAGCTGTCACATGAAACACCACTAATGAGATGTTCTTTGGATTCCCCACAACCACAAGTCTCCACCCCTTAAAAGTCTCCTGCTTCCATCTGCTCTGCAGCGCTGCGCTTTGAACCGCCACCATCACCTCCTGGCTCCACAACAGCAGGAGCCAAATGGATCATCCAGCAAACAGCCCGTCGGCAGCCTACCCCATAAAGATTTTTCACTTCTGTTTCTGTAGAGGGGAGCAGAGCCCATTCATCCACTTCAGGTCTTCGAGAAGGAAGGTGTTGGCTTGGAGGAAACATCAACTTGTGCCCTTTATCTATTTTACCTGAGTAAATTAAGACATACAGGAGGAACAGCAAGGAGCACCAGGAGAGGGTATGCGGCTACAGAAAGCCTGGTGGCACTTTTATACCTTCTTCAATCATCCTGAATTGTGATTATAGTTGACCTTTAAATCTAGTGGATCAACCAATCAATTGTACTGGAACAATGTTTTATACGTGCTTTAGGAGCACGCTCATATTTAATAAAACGAAATGTTCAATGTCTGCCTGGTGTAGTCATTTTATTGTGCCGCTGGAAAAGTTAAGATTTGTCTCAATTGATTTTACCTGCAAGGAAAACACAACATCAGAACTGCAGCATCAGCAAACACTAAAGGTCCTGGCTTCTTGCAGGATGAATGCAATATCAATAGTTATTAGGATGTATTCATAGAAGGTACACAAGAGGGATGGAGAGAAGATGCTGGTAATCTCACTTAATCCTAAAGCAGCCCCAAGTCAGGTTCTTTAGACTGTGGGAAGAAAAAAATATATATATATCAAGTAATCCCACCAAGGTTCCTCTTGTTTTATGGTGTGCTTGGCTTCGGAACCTGTCTTCTCCTCTGCTGTTACTGGATTTTACAAGTTACACCACCATAAAGCAGTTCTAATCACTCCATTTCCCAGCCACATCAATTGCTGGGTTGTTAGGGACACAGTTACCCATTTCTTAGCAGGGCCAGCAACAGGTTGTGGGAAGATAATCCTGCAGAACCATGAAGCAGGACATCTTCTCATTTGATATTTCCCTGAGTCATCTCAAAAAATGAAACAGTTACTGCATAAATGTTTTATTTATGCAGTCTGTCTCGAGAGCACAATTCAGATTAGTTCCAGAGCCACAGCTCAAGCCAGTTTTATTTCCTGGGAATGTGCAGGTGGCAGGAACCACGTGCTCAATTCTAGACTACAAATGAAGTTGCATTTCATCAGGACTTACAACAGGGAGGGTACAGATACGCACAAGCACAAAAAGCCATATTCACAGCCCCAAATGTACCTGCCTCATTTCGCAAGTAAAGGTATGATTCACAAGTGCTCTGCTCTAATAAAGGTTTTCATAGGAGACGTTTCAGTTATCCAGCCCAACAGGATCAACTATGAAATTTTCACTAAAGTACCAAGAGAACTGTGAGAAAGCTATGAGGACCATAATTGATCTGTTTGACTCTTCCTGAGGGCCAACAAAAAAAATATGGGCTACTGTAGTCTGTGCTAAAAGGAAGGGGCTTTTGTGTCACCTACCATGTCAGCTTTTATTTCAATTGATAAAATAGGCCTTAAAAAATAACCCAGAAGAGACTTCAGTATCACGGTCCGTAGGGTCCAGAGTTCCCCCCACACCATGTAAAGTCGGCAATGGTGCAACTCCTGAAACCCTCATCCTTCCCACCCCAAATCTCCCAAAATATCAACACCCATTTGTGTTCACACTGTCAGCAAGACAGCAAATTCTTTTGCTCAGAAAGGCACTAACAAATACCATTTTCTTCTGTGCTTACTGTTAAGGCTAGGATAACTTTGCAATGGCTTTAATGTCTGAAAACTGGCATCAAATATTTCCCTCCATATTGCAGGATGTCCAAAAGAATGAGGAAATTGGACGTGACAGGTTATCTTTTGCTTACCATGCATAAAAGAGCTTGCGGATTTGATCAGTTCTGCGATCTATGAAATCTCTACAGAGAGCTTCAGGAGCTGAGCTATGCAGTGCAGCCAAATTAAAAAAGAAATGGCACCGAGCAAACTGAAAATGCTACACTGAAATTTCTGAAAATACAGGATTCAACTCCAGAGCAAAACCGAACCATAAGGCACGCCAGAAAACTTGTTAAGTCTCAGTGCAGAGACAACTGCAGGAAAACTCTAAATAGAACCCAACAGAAAGCATATGGGTAGGGCAAGGAACATTAGAATAAAAATCCCACTAATGGTGAAGCATCCAGTGAATTTTTTTTTTTTTTAATAAAACAGTCCTGTAGAAAAACATATCCAAAATGAATGAAAATCTAAGGGGAAGAAAAAAAAAAAAACCCACTATTGTTCTTTTCAGTGCAGCTTATTTGATGTAAACATGACATTTTCCCTCATTTTCCCTGAATGAAAATTATTTTAACATAAAGAAAAAGCCAACTTCTGATATGAAAGCACCCAGTAACACTGGTGTAGTTGAGAATGTCACGATTTCCATCAAAAATCTGTTTTGCACAGATTAGGAACAGCTGTTTCAAACTGAATTAGACTAAAACTGGAAAAAATGCTGTTAAAACCCCAAAACTCTGCATTCTATACATAAAATAATGTATTTGATTCAGTTGTTTTATCGTAGTGGTCAGCCAAAAGAGGGAAATAAAATTAACATTCGAAGATTTCAATCATCATCTCAAAGACTCCCTCATTTTTTAAACTAAGTTGCTTTTTATGTAGATTTATTCCTTTGAGCATTTGGAACAGGAGAAATGTCAAACAGCTCATATCACAGATCCTTGGATATTTTCAAAGCATGGACAGCTTAGAACAGTTTAAAAGACACCTGAAGACTCTCTGCTCTATTCCACATCCTTCACATTTTCTGTAGCAGTAACTGCATGCTGCATTAAAGAAAACATACTAAATCGCTAATGTGATGGAAAGATTAAAATAATTCACTTTAACCCGATACTTTTGGGTAATAATATATGTATGTAGTCTATTCCCCTCTTTCAGCATGTAGCACTAAATCAGAGTGCAATGATTCGGGGGAGACAATGCAGCAGCTTCTTCACATGCCTAGGTCTGGGGTAAGTATTTTCAACACTGACTTCCACAGGAATTACAGTTTCATATAATAAATACATACATTTATTTGAGACTAAACCATAAAATGTCACATTGAGTTGCAATTCCTTTGTGTCTAATATGTCACAGAGTACACAGAGTGCCTATTTTATCATGGCACTGCCAATTACAGAAGCTTAAAGAATGTAACTACAACAGGCAAATTAATCAAGAGTGGTGCTGCTTTTGAATGTAACCTCTTCTTAAGCATAAGCCTGAATATCAAAGGCCGTTGTGCTTTTATTCCATATTTTAACATGGAGCTGTTGTACTCTGCTTTCCAACCAAATTTAAGGCATTGTTGGAAGTGTTCTTAGTGCTTCAACATGTTCTTTACTTTTCATAATACGATGATATGTACTAATTCCACCCAATAAGTATTCTGCTTATTTCTGTCAGCTTGTCAGTATATCTGCTTTTGAAGAAAAGTTATCTGGGAACAAGCCAATTCACGGGCATAGAAAAAAGAAGTACATTCCAAGAAAGGCTTTTTTAACTCCCTAAGACATCTAACAAGCGTGCAACTACAGTCAGGAGTGATTTCAGCTTTCACATTATTCACAGTCTAGCTTTAGGCGTTTAACTGGAGTACTTAGGTTCTCGACAAACTCAGTGGAACAGCAGAGTATGATTGAACACTTCACACTAAGCCAAAAACCTTACAAAAGAACACAACACGCTAACTACAGCACAGGGTATATCAACTTTTGATCTTCCTGGGATAAGATCAAAAAAGGCAAAACCAGCACCTGGTAGAATCGATCAACTGTCACTAAATCTACTTTTATTAAACCAGAGCAGGTATTTTTCCTCACTCTACTGTAACTGAACGTAAATCAGTGGTTAAATGATTTCCTCTATGGTTTTGTTCCTCGCACAAATGGAAGCCCTATATTCAGGGCATTTAAAATTAGATAAAACAAACGGCTACATGCTGGGGCCAATCTTGTTTTGGCCAAGAAAATGATAACATATACTAAGAGATCATCTTCAACTTCAGCCTCCGGGATTTTTCACTCTATTTTTGTTTTTAATACAAACTTATGCCAACAATATGCATCACTACAACAAAAGGAGCCTGAATTCAAGCAGTTTTGAGTGCAGTGCTCATACTCATCCCATACACAGTGCCATGAAACTACCCAAACAAGAGGTCTGAATGGCATTTTGATTATATACAGCTCCTACCAAACATTATCTTCCATTTTATTAGCTTCTATGCGATTTCCATCTTTTATAGCCTATTTATCAACAGTATCTGATTAAGATACACCTGGGAAGAATCAAACTGCTCATATGCAATTCAGACAATTAAGTCGCTCTGTGAACGGGCTGATGGGATCGGCTTTAGTAACTCCAAAAGAGAAAGCCCCAAAAGATCAGAGAGATGAGTGCACTTCTGCATAAACCAACAAACAACAGACACACCAGAAGATCTGACAACAACAATAGGGGAGAGCGACAGGGTGAGATCATGAAAATTTCCATTTTATTTGATTTCCTCTAGAAACTATAAAAAAATCTTTTCCATATAAAGAATAAAAATGGGCTGCTTATCACCTCTATCAGTTGCTTTATATTAGTGTTCGTATTACTTGAATACCCTTCATATGAAGGTCCCCAAATGCTTTACAAACACCTTCAATTTGCCTCAGAGAAAGTGAGGCATAAAACGTCCTTTGAAAAATACTTGGGGTTTTTCATTTCTCACTCATAACCTGTGGGCTGCAAAGGCGTACTACACAGAATAATATATATAAGTATGGTTTCTTTTGCAACACACTAAAAACTTGCAGTTTATTCCCAATGAACTCTGAATAATAGGGGCCAAACCTTAAGAATCTTTTTTCCTAACATCAATTTACAGGCAAGTCCTGTTTCTTTAGGTACGTGAGATTCTGGTTTTGTATCTTATGACACAATTTAAGACAATAAATTAAGTGAAACAGAGGTTTAGATTAACAATCGAAATAGGAAAGAAAATAAGAGAAAAGAATAGACAAACATCTTCACAGAGGACAAAACCAATCCCGGTTTTGGATTTTTAGTCCAAGCTTCCACACAGAAAGGAAACCACATGCTAAAGCTGCACCTTCTTTTAGTCAAGAAACTTGACTAAATGGCTGCCTTTTTCCACATTTATAAATTCCTGTCCCATTCTTGCGAGTTTTTTAACAAGGCCAAAGTTAAATTGTGTCTGTCCTAAGAAACAAAAGGAAGCCATTTTCCACATTTATTAATTCCTGTCCCATTCTTGCGAGTTTTTACATACATGAGGACTACGAACCTTACACAAACTTAGACAAGGCTGGGGGAGGACAAGGAAAGTTCGCTCGTGCTCCTTCTCTCTGCACAGTGCTTTGTTGGGGCAGCCCCAGGGCACATCCCTCTCTGCCTTCCTGGCAATCATGCACTGGAGGAGAGTTGGGCTTTCATCCTAAGTGGCACAGTCTGAGCCACCAAGATCCAGGGAATAAATCTGAAATACAAAGAAACACTAGGTCCGATGCCTTCTTACCATGTCCTTCTTGTTCTGGTGCTCTCTTCTCATACTCTTCAATTAATTCCAAGACAACAAGAACTTCCAGTTAATCTTTGCCACATTTCTCAGATTCCAACAGTGGATTCTTTTCTTCCAATCTACTATTTGTATCATAACTTATTCATCCACACACTTTATTTTCTGTGTATATATATATATAACTTGGTTTGAATAGAATTCTGTAATATAAACAAGTCTTTAATATAAACAATGTAGTTTTAACCAACTTAGTTCAATGACCACATCCAATAGCTTAAGAGTGGAAAGTAATCAAATTGCTTGCAAATTATGTAATTCAGCCATCCAGTGTGAAATATGTAGAGTTTCAGCACAGCAAAAAAAGGGAGTTGTCGAGAAGAATCAGGAAGGGTCGGAAGGCTTTTGGTTCAAAGCAACATCAATCATTTCTATCCAAAATAGGCTAAGAGCTAGAACATACTTATCAAAACAAAGAGAAAAAGAAACAACCAAAACACTCATTACCAAATAAAGGTGTTGCAAAGCATGAAATAATTCCCACCAGCTGACAAGGGGGCTGTGATTTATAATAGTGTGTATTGATACATCACTTCTCATAATTAGGAGAAGTGAGACCAGTACACTGCTCACAGTGTTATTTCGAACAGAGCCTTGACAAATCCTGTTGAATAACAACAAGCACCAGGCACAACAATAGCAAAGCACCGTATCACTCCCCCCGGCTGTTTCGGGCTTGAAAGGAAGTGTTCTAGCAAAAAACGGAGTAGGAAAGCAACTGCTGCAAACCACACACAGCCTTGTTCCACCACAGCGTCCCAGTGCAAATGATCATCATACGTTTGGAAAAATCACAGGTATAAAACATTGAAACCACACAGCAGAGTCCCAGTTCCCCCAAATTCAGATGCACCCTCTCAATAAAAACAAAAAGATGCACGAATGGTGTTTAATGCTCCTAAAAGATGTTGGTTTACACAGGATTTCTAGGAAATATAAATCCCATCCAACATGGGGGTGGACAGCAGATCCATCAGTGCTTTTGAACCATTATTTCCCTGGTTTTTTTTCCACTTTGTTTTTAATATTTCCTTCAAAGGAAATATCCTTTAATATCTCCTTCAAAGCTCACAGACTTTGAGAACATTTTTGTCCTGTATCTTTCCTGCTCTAATAATTTAGACATACTGGTGGATTACTTTAATTTCTACATCATTGTACAATTTTTTTCCTCTTTTTCAGTGCCTTTTTCCACCAGTACTGCAATATCAAAGATAATACGCATACTACCTGAATTTCTCATTCTTCTCTTTGCTGGACACTAAAACTAGACTTCCAATAAAAAGCCACCATGTTCTCCAGGTATGCAGCTGAGCAATAATTAATAATTCCTGCGGTTGGATGCAATGAGGTAACCACCTGTCGCCTCTTCATTAGGAAAACCAGATCATTAATATCATTCTGAACAAGCAATGACTTTTCACCAAAACATTTGCCTAAAAATTCAAAAAATTGCAATCCGTAAAGGGCATTTTTCCAGACTGTCAGACAAACAACATTAGTCACTAACGGGATAATATCTGGCACCTGCAGAACATTTCTGCCCAAAGAACCCAAGGCACTTGAGACACATTTAGACTAGAAACTCTGCCGAGAACTAGGTTAAATATTATTATCCCATTTTATCCTAAGAAAAATGAGGCACAGAAGATTCATGCATCTTGTTCAAGGTTACAAGGAAAATTAATAAGAAAAGCAAGAATAGAATCCAAGTGGCCCAGCTCCTATTTTGTACCCTGTGTACAAGAACACACCAATACTCCTATCACCCACTTCTCCAGCGGGAGGAATATAAACCCAATTCCTTTTCTACATGGCGAAATAGTAGCCTTGCCACTCAGCTTCCCTCTCTCAAACACTGATTCTGCACTTGCAAAGTCAATTAAAATACACTTTTAAGAGTGTACACTTTTAAGAGAGTGTATTTTAACACACTCTTACAACAGAAATATCCTGGAGGGGACTTAGAAAACAAGCTTTGTTTCAACGGAAATTTTAGTTTGTTTTTCATTATTGCCTTTGGTGGACAAATTAAGAGATTTCAGTCATTTCAAATCTTGCACTGAGTGAATGAAACTTGAACAGAAAAGTTGGCCCCACGTGCAGCAGTCTGCCAAAATCCTACAGTGCTGCATTTTTACAGGAGGAAGACCCGAAAGGACAAAATCTGGGCCATCTGCCTGCACTCCCAAAGAACCGCCAACATCATAATTCAGTTACACTGGCCATGCTACTGTAAAACTACATTAAATGCAAAATGTTTGAGCTCACCCAGAAATTAAAATTAATGTTCCCTGGAATGAGTATTTCATTTTACAATCAAGGCAAGAATGTTACTTCAACAGTGTTCCTCTACTATTATGGTTAACATTTAATGGCATTTATTGTCATTAAACTCAATATTTGTGCCTAATCAATACTAAGCTACCCAGGGCAGTCTAACAAGTCTGGACTTTCTCTACAGGCTCTATTGATTTCTCTTTTTTTTTTTTTTTTGAACCTACAACAAACACAATTTATACAAAAAAATTATCAGGGAGCATATCAAGCTAATTTAATAAATAAAAATTATATATTCCTTTTCTCTTTTCTCATGTGACAGAAAATCATTTTAACTCATTAATGGTAATTATCTCAACAGTTCGATTTCAAAATTACAAAAAAAAACGAGGAAGCTATGAAGTAATAGATTTAAATCCAAATATTTAATGTATTTCAACATGCAGATCGACAGTAATATTCCTTCAGTTTTTATTCGCTACTTTTAAATAAATTCATGAGAATACCTATGCGATTTTGCTCATTTAGAATATTTACACTACCACTGATACTGTATAGTCCACACAAGTTGCTAAAACTTTCTTCTTGCGGGAAAGTTTATGAAATAATCTGACTTAAATCACACTCGCCTAGATAATCACAAAGTCCAAAAAGGGGTTTGGGGTTCCCCCCTCCTTTTTTTATTTTTTTTTTTGAATTGGGTAGACCTAACAGCATTACCAAATGCACTATTAACATAATTTTTAACTATGGTCTCATTATGATAAAAATAAAACCAGCAATTCTCAAACTGTACAGGCAGTACCATTGGAGTGCAGCAAATAGATGAACGTAACTCTGAAAGCAGAGGGGCACCCGGCACTGTTCTTCAATGAAGTGCAACTCGAGAAAAAATTGTTTTAAAATAGTATCACCTATTCAAGATATTAATTGTTCTGAATTTCTCTCATTTATATTGCTGTTTTCTAAATCCTTTTAATGCCTGAAAACACACTCTTTGCTGGGAGGGAGTAGGAAAAAGAAAAGGAAAGGAGGTTTGTAGGAAAAGCAGTGCTGTCACTTGCCCCATAAGTTCCACTACCACTACGGCTGCTTTCACCAGCTCGAAGGAGGCCGTTGCCGTGTGTTGCTATCAATGTCAGTATTTCCTAGGTTTGGAAGAGTGATTCTACATCAACCATTAGTTTGGTGCCTTAGACACTTTGCAAGCATTTTTCAAAGCTTGCAAAAATCTCTATCAGTAATTAGTGCTCAAATCTTGTGTATGAGCTACTTGAAAGGACCCCCGTAGGAGAGGCACAACTGGCAGTGTAAAAGCACTTGCCTGGCTCCACAAATAATTGCTGAGTATTTTCTGTTCCACTGGAGTCAACCTTAACAGGCACCGCCTCGGGCCTGCACAGGCTACTGCATGCAGATGCTGTGCCAAGGGCAGAGAGGATGAAGACGTACACGGGCAGGCAACAAGCTCACTAGAGCAGCAAACGGAAAACAAAAAGTTTATTCCACACTCCAAGTATGAGTCCGAGACTCCAGCATTCCACAAGCGTGTACCCGTCCCGATCAGCAGCTTTGCTATAGCTGAAGCAGCCAACAATGCTCTCACAAGGTTTAATAAATGGATCATCTACGGGATATGTATTACAATACAGACCTAACCACATAATCAATACATTTTTCCCCACAAAGATTCTTCTCCACGCAAGACTGGGGACAAACATTAAGAAATGCCTGCTTGCTGAGTGAATGATGCTCTCACAAATAAGAGCGTGTTCTCATCTGCTGCAGAAAATAAGCAGCAGCCTGGAATTTCAAAGGCCAGTGTATAGGCACTCGTTAAAAGTGTGTTGGACTACAACTAAAGCAAGTCCTTACCCTGTTCTGTCATAAATGCGAGGCCATTCTTTTCAATTAAAGACAAATCAAAAGTATAAACTGGTTAGTATTTCACTGTAATTTAATGAGTAGCTTGCAACAATTCTTTTCACCTAAACTTACAGCTGAAGTGATCTCTCCTGTGGCAGTTTCCCGTGAATTTTAATACGATGCAATGAATCAGTCTCCGGTGCCAAGAAGTAACGAAGCATTACTCTGCAGGCCAGGCACTGATTGCTTTTAGTATCAGCCACACACATGCAGTACAGTAACCCTTGCAACTGTTACTGTAATATTAGATTTATTAGCTGCTCAGAAATAACATGCACAATACAAAAAAGGAACTACCGAGATAAGCATAATTACTAGACACAGAAATTAACAATACTTACTAGGCAGAATTGGTCTGTATTAAGAAATAATCTGCTGATTTCTAAGAGTTTCCCAATTTACCAACAATACTGAAGCTGCATTATCTACACACACAGAAATAACCTTTTTTTTCCCTAAGATTATACCTTCAGGATTACATTAGAGGGCATATAAAGATCCCTGTGGGAAATAATACTTCATTACAATGAAGAACTCAACTTCTCTTAACAAAACTGAAGGGAAGGAGAAAAAAATATATCAAGCAGACCTAGCTACTGGCTCAGCTTGTCTGCAGAACCTCCCCAAAGTCCAGGTAATCTACCTGTATGGTTTCTACCAACACATAAAACAAAGTCAGTTAGCAAAAACAAAGACAAAACTGTTTAGCTCTTGCTTGCAAACTGATCAACTTATACTCCCAGTGTTTATATCAGCTATAGTTTGCAAGCTCTAATAAATACCTGTAAAAGTAAGTTCCTTTACAGCTGCCTGTGTGTGCAATTAATACATTTGACAAGCTGTTGTGTTCCCAAACAGCTGCTTCTATTACATGGACAACTCCACCATCTGCAAAGCTACTGGATAAACTACAGTAAGTAAATATCAGGATAGCAGGTGCTAACAAATAATGAGAGCTGCCAAGATAACACACTTCTGTAAGAGAAGTTTGAGTTTTTCCACTCTGCTTTTGTGTATCCCTGGTACAGTCACCCTTAGGATACTCAGAAACACAGGGCGACTAGCTTTGTGACTCACAGGAGCGGTAAAATGAGTTTTTAGAGTAAATGCCTCTGAAACCAAAATGAATGTGAGCTACCTCTGCTACACTAAGCCAAAGCATTAGATATGTAAGTTGCTACCTGGAAGCAGGTCTCCTCAAAACACATAATCAAACACTGTTACACAGATTTATCATTGGTAATTAAAAAAAGTTAAATACAGTTAGGAAAAGTCTAATTTCTTATGTCTATATTCACATCTTAAATAGAGAATTTCATATTTATGATTGTGAGTATGGAATCTTCACCATGCAGCATTGCTACTTAACTCAAAAACCTTGTCCATGCCCGTAAGGCTGAAACAAAGCTGCTATTTGCTACAAGAAGCCTTGACCCTGCATCAAGACAAAGATGCTGATCTAAACAAATAGCAACTATCCCAAAATTGAGCCTCATGGCCATTAAGAGCAATGGTTAATATCACCCTAGTTGATACACAAAAAGTTTTTATTTGTGTAAACAATTTTGCTGTGAGAAGATTCGCATAGGTAAGTACGATGTACATTTAGATTTATGAAACTGAAGTTTTTACATATTTTCATTTTTTTTTAAAAAATAGACAACTTGGAGACAACATGGTAGAACTTGGTAGGATATTGTTTTAAAGAATGCCATGCGGTTATTGTGCTTGGGAGGTTGGTGTCAGTATATTCTTCAAGAACTGTCTGAGAATACCACTTCCAAAGCCAAAATACTACTGCAAATGGATGAATTAAACCCTCAGTTTTTAACCAAACAGACTATTATAAAACTATATTACTAGATTACCTTATGGAAAGCTGCTCTTAACCAGTTCAACACTATAACTGCTTTGTTTTAGATTTTAAAAAGTAGCAAAGCCTTTTTTCTTAAAAAAGTGCAGTATTGCAGTATATTCAGATATACTGAACAATGACTCACTTCTCACAAGACAGCCCATTTACTGCTGACCTTTTATTTCTTACAAGTTACCGCTCTACCAGTCTTCATGTGTTTTATAAATAAATAGCACATATACTCAACATTTAAAGTCTTTCTGTTCATTTCCTTATATTTCCTGGATGTCCTTCTGGAATTGCACCATAGCCCCAGAACACGGCTCCATCCATCCTCCCCAGCAGCTGCATGGCTATTCATGCCATCAGTAATGCATGAACAATCAACGAGAGAGGAAAATGCCCTTATCTCAGCTCATCAAAAATACAAGCAAGCAAGCCACAAAGGGGTCACAAATTAAAAATTAAATGCGGACGGGCAAAAAGTGTATTGACACATCACCACATCTAAACCCTCCCTTCCAAACAACAGAAAACAACCGACACACATAAGAACAGAAGGTGGTCAAAAGCTGTAATGAAATAACATTTATTCAGAAAGTATATTTAGCAATGCAGAATTAAGCAGCTCTATGTGAGCTCCACTGCAATCTCTGCTGTGAATGGCAAAGCCAGCAGCTAATTTCCTCACACTGGTAACACCACATCTGCTATTAGAAACACAGGAAAGCTACCCATTTCCTGGCAAACAAAACGCCTCCTGGGTGCTACAAACCCTACACAGGACACAAGTTTAGAAGAAACATTAGGTAGAAAATAATTATTTAAGTACAACTGGAACGGTATGGTTCACTTTAGCCATAAAACATAACAGAACTAGAAGAATAAAATACTGTGCATGCATATAAATGCTCAGGAGAAACACAGTATACTAAGGTTTTCTGAAAATGGCACGCAGTATTATGAAAAACAGTTCTTGAAAGATGCTTAACACTAAGTTAATTAAAAAAAAAAATAACCTCCACTAGAACAACTCTGCCAGCACTATCTCATTAACAGCAGATACCTAAATGTTAGGTGCTTCTATCTTTTTTGAAAGTAATAAAATAAATTTTTCTTCAGTGCCAACAATTTTTTTTTATAAGCAACAGCAAGCAACACCAGGAAACACAAAACATTTCTCAGTAAATAAGTATCTACTTAGAAATCCTTCCTTTCATCCATTTCCCAGTCACATCACATTCCCATCAGTGAACTTTAATGTTAACACACACTTGCATTCTGAAAAGTGATGTACAAACATTATGGTGGGGTTTTAATTTAAATCTGAGTAATACTACTGCAGTTAGCTCAGTTTATAAAAAGAATTTTCCCACCAACATCTTATGCAGCCTGAAAGTCTTCCTTGCTCATGTATCACAGTAGATATTTTAGAGTGGAATACTTTTGTTTTGGTTTTTAAATGCTCAAATATTTTCATATTTATTATTCTTGCTAACTCCTGCTGTCTTGGACACAGTTTTACCTTGGAGATCAGGTGCACATGGTTTTAGCAGCAGCAAGCGGCTTGGAAAGCCATCAAGATTTCTGATGATAACTTCCCTCTAAATCCCTTTTCTAGAGATATGTTCAGAGGTGATGTGAGCTCTCAATTCTCTGTTTTCACATTCCATTGACTTCTGCTACAACATTTACTGTCCAATGCAAGGGAAAAACACACTTCTGTTTGACATTTATGAAAGACAAGGAGCTAAACAGCTAGCACAAAGTACAATTTCCCTTGGGAGGTAACACTCCTTCAGAAGAAACAAGAAAATACCTTCATTCTGCTCTAATCTCTCCACTCAATTAAAATACCATTTTTATGCTTCGAAGTGCACTGAGATGTACATTATACTCTCCAACTTCATAACAAATTTAGCAATTTGGACAGTCTCGAATACTCAGAGGTCTACTGTAGCACAGATCAAATGTTCTGTAGGAATACCAATTAAATTATGGAGGTCTATAAGCAGCCAGTTATTTAATATTGGTATACTTGTTACCTTATTTGACCATTTGTAGGCTTGAAGAAGCTGACTGTAAAGAGGTGTTTTGTCTTGAACAGGATCTAGGCTCAACAGTCCACTGTTGTGGAGGGGATGGTTCTCAGACGGTTTACCAACTAGATTGCTCAGACGCTCCAGTTCACTGAAAGAAAACAAAACAGAGCCTTTTAATGTCAGGGCTTAAGGCATATAACTGAGATGTATGGACCTACTTCAGGGACAGCAATCATGCACAAACTAGGCATCTTTTGGGCAAAGCTTTCTCCCTCAAACAACAAAATGCTGACCTAAGCATCTCCATTGATTACAGTACTGTATGCGAGTAGAAACCTTTTTCCTCCCCATAAAGCATGCAAATGTCTCATCATTTCATTAAAAAACTAGTAATTAACACGTAATTAATGTAAACACACATGACTGATATTAGTCCTAATCCCGAAGATGATCCTATAAAACTTTACAACTACTCTAATTAAGTATGTGCATTCTAAGGTCACAGGCATGGAAGTATCTCCTGTTTTTAGCATGAGCAGTTTTTATGTCTGTGGACCTGTATAAAATTTCAAACTAGAGCATTATAAGCACCATCTTCTCCTGGAAAAAAAAAGTCTACTGAGAAAATGATCTATTATTGCTTCACATCTCATTTGTCAAACACTGCATTTAATAATAACAAGAGTTAAGCAATTTAAAAAACATGCATTAATCAACTTGAGAAATGGCCACTTTACACAGATGTAAATGCAGGTTTTTGGATGACACGACTAATCAGATACCTTTCCTTTTAACTCCTGAACGTCAAATCCTATTCTGATTGAACTTCACAACTTCCACTAAATTAAGAGTAGGATTCAGTTCCTTACATGAATGACTTATGAAAATCTCTGAAAAGAAAGATCTCAAATATCTCAGCTGGCATTTAATGAAGCTTATGGGAATAAACACCAAAGACCAGGGAACTGAGAGTAAAGAAGAAGCTTCTACAGTTCCCTGCCACAAAATTCGCTTTTATTAACAACCATTCCTCCAAGTTTCTAGGGCCTACCCTCTTTCTAAGGCTCTGATGCCTTAGAACATTAACTTATATTTCTTGACACAAGTATACATCAAAATAAATGGAAGAAACATGCTAATTACAAATTTGTTGGACAGGGATCCCAGTCCATGTTTCTATGAGACAAGCTGAAGTTCACGGATATATTTAACTTTGATGTACTTTTTTTTTTTTTTTTTTTGCCTCCACTCGCTATCTGAACTCAATACTTCCCAAACACATTACACAATATCCAATATTTGGATACTATATAAGCAATAGCATTCTTAAGTAGTTATGTTTCCAAAAAAAAAAAGACAAATACACATCAAAATACCACAAATATATTTATCTGGCAAAGATTCAGGAAAGAAATGGTCACCAAGGTAGTGATAAAAGCATTTACTTAGTGTTCTGAAAAAAAGAGGTTGAAAAGCAAAATAACAAAGTTTGATGATGATGCTACTCCTACGGTGGGAAGGACAAGGCCTGGCCACAAAGAGTTGAAAAAGAACTTCACAGTACTGCAACACTGAATGAGTAAGGGCAGTGGAGAGAAGTGTAAAACACTGCACACAAGAAAAGACATGTCAGAGCCCACTCCTATTTAATATTGTCCAGCAGCAAGATTTGAGGTCTATAGATAGCTCTAAAAATACTAGCTCCATGCTAAGATGCAATTAAAAGAACAATAAAACAGCAGGATTACTTGGAAACAAGCAGAAAACCAATCAAAAAAAACATTAGGCCTTTAGGGCTTGGTGCACCTGCATGCTGGACACCATATGCAGGTCACCATCCCTATCACCAAGCTACAGAAAGAACTACAGGACAAGGCAAGAAGCAGGACCAGAGGGGCACAGCATCACATCAGGAACAAGAAAAACCTAGAAAGGATAGAAACCAAGGGATTGCACGGAAATCTATAAAGTTGGGTAGACATCACTAATAAGAACAACTGTTTGCCATCTTTCCTAAAGAGGGAAAAAAAACAGGGAGCAAATATTATTGTCAGGTATCACCATTCAAACAAACTCAAGAAAAGGCATCTTCTACCTAGAGAACTTGTTACTGTGGAACTCCACGAATGCTGAAGTTTGCACTGCTTGAAGAGCCGCTGGACAAATTCATAGAATTAAAATTAAAAAAAAAAATCAAGGACTAGGACCATGAACAACATGATTTCTTGCTCTTTAGCCCCTGAACTCCACTTTACTAGAAGACAGAAAGTATCCTGGGAAAGCATCACCATGAGCTCAGCTGGTCCAGGGATGGCGGCTCTCGGTAGGGACCCGATGGAAGCCACTGGATATTGGGGTGATCCTGCAGGACGGCTGTCCCTGTCCCCCTGTCCACCCACATCAGCGGTGGCCTCGTGGCTCCGCACCGGCCGCCAGCTCACATGAAGCCGCACACACCACTCCACTCGCGGGGACTAACTTGGGTAATAATACAGTCATCCTTGGCCCATTCAGGTGTTGCTGGGCAATTTTAAGCAGTGAAGTGATTTTTTTAAAGTT
>NW_010578489.1:41586-61783 GCF_000705375.1 Tinamus guttatus
GGATTAATTCTGGTCACCTTCCAAATTTAGACAGAGCTTGAAGATAGAAAAACAAACAAGCAAAACACACACAAAACATATCTTTGAAGCAAGGTAGAACCTGATGCTTCTCAAGCTGTACAATATTGGATCCCAGGTTCCTGTCTCAAACCCACCTTCTATTTTAAACAAAGCCAAACTTGTATATATGCTCTTCTACACTTAAGCCAAATACATTGGTAAGTGCTGATACAGAGGCTGTGAATTTGATGGCTGAATAATGCTTGCGGGAATCCTTAAGAGACCAGGAAAGCTTTCTGTAGAAGCTGTCATGCACCTCCCTGATGGATCACGGCTCACAAACCATAAATGCACTTAATGTGGGGGGAAGCCAGGACCAGGTCTCCAGCTTCCTCCAGCAATTGCTGTGTTATGGAGCTAAAAGGGTCATTTGTGCTTATTTCTCTTACTAGGTAAGAACTCAAATGTGACCTAGACAACTTTAAAATTCCTGTATTTCAGGTGTACATTTTATGTTTTAAATACAAAAGCTGGAAAAGAGGCACACAAAAGACTTCACTGAATGGACAGACTGTGGTGCCTCGGTGCTATTTGCAGCTTTCTCATCCAAGTGATGCCAATGATCTGTGAGTTAGTGCTTTGTATACTCACTGGAATACCACTAGCTGGTAAGAAAAGCATAGATAAATCCTTTTCCAGCTTTTATTCCCCAGTCATTTGATGCTTTTTTATTTTTTCCTTGGGAGTTTTATTAACTATCACTCTAAATGTAGCAAGCCCTGAACAAACAAAAAAGAGCCTGACCAAATTGCAGGAGCAAAGGACCTTCTTAGAGCTTCCTCTGGAACTGCACCCACACAGCAAGTTTTTAACAACCAGGTATCCAGTCAAGGAAGCAGAAATTAGCCTTGGAGCAATGGGACAAGCTCTCATACAGCTCAAAGCTGTTTATTCCAGAGTTCCCCTAGACTTTAATGTCACTGTCACTTAAGCACAACCCTCATTGTGACTTTGGGTGATAAAATCATTTTGCACATCCCTTGCACACAGGAACATCACTGAAATGTTGTCAAACATGAATCTAACCCAGGTTAGAACAACATTGTGCATAAGAACCTCTGGAAAACAGCCTATTGGTACTTAGTCTTGGGCATACTAGAAATACTGAGCTTTTGAAAGCTCAGCTTGAATTTTTAGTTAAATTGTGTTCAATGGCTTTACATTTTCAGTTGGCCTGTAAACTTGGTGGAATGCATGAAGCCCACGTTCCTTTCAGGTGTTTCCCAGCAAGCCTGTGGATTAGGGAAGAAGCACTAGCCTGAACAGGGAGTCCAGTTTCCGTCCTTGTGCCTCCTTCTTTCATTTCACTGCTGCTAGGAAGACTCAGCAGGTTAAACCACAGAACACCAAAAAGTCCAAGATGCAATAGCTCATTTGCAGGAACTACATCAAGCTGAGAAGTGACATATTCATTCTAGAACACAAGAACAAACAAGCTATACAAATGAAACACATAGCACAAGAGCACCAGAAGCATGAAGCCTACCAGTTTCTTGCCTTTCTCTTGTTCCCTCTTAGTCACAGGATTCTGATTTCTAATCACTCCAAGAAGAACCTTCTTCTGAAGAGACTCCGTCTGCAACCAGCTCAGCCTTCCTTGTCATTTCCTGATCCAAACCCCTTTTTGATTAATCATCTTAAAACAGGTTTATCAATCTGTTCCCAAGCCCATACATGGGAAAATATATGCTCAGCAGAGATTTCCTCTATAACTTTATCTGCTGCACTATTTTCAACTGTTTCAAACTGTGCCAGCCAACTCTTGCTATTTGCAGACGTGGGAGATGGGATTCTAAACCATGAAGATTTGCCAAGGTAGCTATATGAGTGTAGTAGCAAACGGATACTTCTACTGTAGTTCATTCTGTTTTTTGCAAATAAACTGTGCCAGCAGAAGGACTTGTACTGCACTGGCAGGAGAGTTTTGTTGATAAGACATTAGTTTCACCCTGCGCATTGCAAACCAATATAAAAAGGAGAGCTTGAGTTTCAACCAGGCTGCGTTGTTTTCCCCTCAGTATTCACAGCTGCCAAAAAAAGGAACATGATCACAGTCTTCAGGAATGAAAAGCAGCTTAATTTTGTCCCCCAAAATAACCTGCGCTTTTGACCCATTCCCAATTCTTTTTCTTGCAAAGCTTTCCTGCACAGATAACAATGTTAAACAAATTAGCAAATTACTCCCTCTGCAAAAGTCAGGTCATATTTCACCATTAGGGAAGGAGTCTGCTTTTTGCTTGGGTGAAAATAAATCTACAATAATAGTATTTGCTATCATTCGTGTCTCAGCAATCCCCTCTCCAAATAATGCCTTTTTTTTTTAAAAAAAAAAAAGGATTTAATATTTCAGCATTTCCATCTTAAAATAACATCAATAATTACAAAAGTCTCTGTATTATTTTAGGCACTCTCCTCCAAGAGTCACAGAACCACACAGATTGAAACTGTTGCCAAAAAGATTGCTGCAAGATAAGAAAAACATATCTGAGATTTGCATAAGTGGCAAAAAGCAGAGAGATGTGCTTTGGAAACAGCAGCAAGGAGGTACAATAGTTTCTAATTTTCTTCATTTGCTAAATGCGTTTTGGTGTCATGATTTCATGGTGTAATGTTTTGGCCCTTGATACGGGGTGTTACACTGCAATATTGAAGTAAGGGCTCATGCTCTGAAGTCTGCAGTCTGGTGCCCCTCTCTAGCTGTCATACTTGATTCTAACCAGAAGAAACCCAATAAAGTATATTGATCCAATTCTGTCTGATGTGTCAGTTAAAAAATAGCCCTTTATATGTAAACAAAGCCCCATACAGAGAGATAAAAAAATCTTCCAGGACTTCCTCTCTTTATTGGAGATTTTTCTCATTATATAATGAGAATATTTTTTATAAGTTTCAGGAATCATATCACTAACCTATTCGCTTTCTATCACCTGAAAAATCACCCAGATTCTCTTGCCCATTTAATAAGAAAGCAAAAGCCTTACAAGCCTATTAGGAAAACAATATTTACAACAAAGCACCAAGGAAAATACTCCCATTAAATTTTACAGCAATTTTCTTGGAAGAGTCCTCTCCACTGAGAACAGCTGGACTTAATTGCAAATGAGCTGACCGAAGGAAGTACATCTGATTGCAGATGTAATAAAATTCATGCTTGACACCTTAATTTTTTAAATATATATTGGCCACCATCAAATCACCGCACTTGCTGGTTTGCAGGCTAAAGCTATCAAAGTTCTGGCAGCAGAATAGACTGGGAACGGAAAAGCTTGTGGAGTCCTTCAAAGCCTGGTGCTTAAGACACAGCTTTTTAATGCTATTGATTCCTAACAATCAATATTTTTTTCAATAAGAAAGTCTCATATTACCCCTCTTCCCAACCACCCTTCACAATGAACTTAGTTAGGATGAAAAAGCACTTAATGGCTTTTTTTGAGCTCCTTCTTGTTTTCCTCCATGCTCAATGTGGCCTCTTTTTCCTTACAAAGTTCACCTCCCCCTTCCCTGGTCTTAGATACTACAGTGCTGGGGAACAGTAGGCCAAATTCCTCTCCTATGTAACAACCTCACAGCAGATTATAAATTGACCTAGAAAAGCCAATTTCTTCAAAATTAATAAGACAGCAGCCACACCAACTTATTGCCTCTGCTGTAAAAAGCAAAGACTTCTGTTCCTTCTTCAGTCATTTTGCATCTCTATGAATAACTTTGCAAACAGGGAGCTTCAGGAACAAGGCTTTTACGTACCCTTTTTACCATTAAACTTGCAGCATGGAATCGTTTCTGTTGGAGTCTTACACGATGACTTTTCAAAAAGTAGGGCAGGCTGACTCCTGTTGGAATACACAGTCCTTTTACATCACGGGAAGATGAAAATGCATTTGGAGACAGAACTGAGGGCGTCAGAACTGCAATTGCTGCCTGAGATTGCTTAAGTACTGAGTTTCCTTGCTGACTAATTGCATGAAAATTGTTTCAGCTGGAATCTGTAGCGAGGGAGCAGCAGCACTGGTGTTTGCTGGCAGAGCAGTTGTTAAACAAGGAGATGGAAGAAACACTAAGAACTCCCTGATTCCTCCTGTGATGGAAATATATAACCCTGTTCCCCTTCAGCCTGTGACCCCACGAGTGGGATCATCATCCACTTCTCAACCTTACTCAGTGTTCTGCCCAAGAAAGCATTGGGACACTGTCCTGATTCCCTCCCATTTCCTAACAGGATTATTCCTGGAAAGAAACACACGTTTCTGCGAAAGGAAAATATTCTCTTTTCATCAACGTATTGTGAGCTAAAACTAATGATCAATGCTTAGTATAAATGGAGCCTACTTTTTCTTTTTTTTTCCAGAGTAATGCTGCGTGTGGCATCCCAACACTTTAAAAATATCCTGCTGCTCCACCAATACCTTGCCCGATGTTAATAAGAGCTTCATGCAAAGGATGTTGCAGAATCTATAACAAGAAACTTCTTTTTTTTTTAATAAAAAAAAGGAGCAGCATTTACCGCTTGCTTATATAAGCGGCTGTTAAACTAGGCCTACTGAACATTGCAGATATACACACTTTAATCAACCACAAAGCACTCCATAGCATAAGTAGTTATGCAGCTATGCCCACAAGAGTACAGGTAAGTAGGCAAGTAAATATTTGATAAACTACTGTTGTATGGGATAGTAAACATAAATATTTAGTATAATATTTATTTACATTTATATTCTATGTTTAGAATAATATTATTTCTAAGAACAAATATACATTTAACTGTTTGATCTGGTACTGCTACTCATAGATGTATGCTTAGGTAAGATATTTAATACAGTGACATGATGCAGGCAGGAAAATGAAAGGATTACTTTATAAGATATATACACATACATGCACATATATAGACGACTTTAGTATTCTTTGTAGGATAATTGCACAATGAGAAACAATTGCAATGTAAATATCAGCACTTCTTTGTAAGAAGGTGTGCAGTGGGCTTTTAGGTCTACTAAAATACGACTTTTTCAATTGGTAGGGAATGACCTTGCAGGGTTGCATTACAACACGCTGGACTGGCAGGAGGGCAGATCTTCAGCGAACACGAGATGAAGTGCAAATATCACTCCCCCCAAGGCATAGCCCCAAGCACAAGGCAGGTTTTATGCCTTTCTTAAAGTGTAAAATGGAATTTTTGGTAATTCTTTAGAGAAATGCAGGATGCAACCACTGCAAAGATAAAAATTCCCTAACAAAAGGGCACCAGGAAGGTACCTGCTCCCTTGCAGGGCTGTGACTCGTCTCCTGTAAGGCTGTCTTTTGCCTCCATCCTGAAATAGAGGTGGCGTACAGTTTGACACATTAATATTTATTACAGCTTGCAGTGCAGCAGTAGTCCTATATCAGAGCTGACTCTATTATAAAATAGAGCTGCATTATAGAAAGAGGTGCCCCTTTGCAAGGATTTGGTTTTTTCTGCCTGATAACACATTTTGCACTATACACAGCGAACATCCCTTTCGCAGTTATATTGCATTTATGGTGACAGACAGGCTGTATCTCCAGTTGAGGGCCTTTCTATAGACTTCCAGAATTTCTACTGCTTTTTTAACTGAATTAAAGGACATTTCTTGCAAAATGCATACATCTGTGTGCATGCTTGCTAGCGTGGGTGCTGTTTAGCCCCATTTGTTTTGGCACACAGACCAAAGCCACAACATTGCTGGGCATGTTTTGTACCAAAGCGGAGAAGTCATTTTATTTAGATGATTTATTTAGATGTAGTAAAGCAATTCAGTCTAATTCACAGGTTCAGCTGTGGCCCACGTTCCTCGGGACGCTTCTCACTACTCTGACGAGCGCGGTGCGATGGGACATGGCAGCGCGTTGGTTTTTTGGATGCTGGTTGTGTGTTTTGCAGACCTCACCGCCACTGCTAATACCTCCATCGGCAAGACGCGTGCGCGCGTTGCGTCACGTTGCTTTTCCTTCCTAACAAGCGCTGCCTTTTTAGCAATATGCTGGCTGAATATTAACCACCCTAACGATCCCAGTGCAGCTCCGCAGGGCTGCTGCTGCTTTTAGTATCGCTGAAATGATTTTCTGCCTTTGTAGCAATTTCAGCGGAGGGCCAAGGACTGGCAGAGCGCAGCGGCTGAGCAACCTCCCTCCTCGTATCAATCAGCTCGCGGCCACGAAATTTCCATTGCCGTTTTACCTGAGCGCTGCCAACTTGTATTTTGACAGTGCTGGTGCCTTTGGACCCGGGTTTTGCTCTGCAAAAACACAGGATGAGGAGATGGTCTCCACTGCCAGGGTCTATCTCTATCAGGGTCTATCAGGTCCAAGGACTTGTACCCAGACCAGCTGCAGCTGCAGGAGCTGCTGCAGGGACACCCATCTGTCCCCAAGGGAGATGCAGAGGGGACACGCAGCCATGGGGCAGAGGCAGGAACAGGGGAGGAAGCTTCAGGGAGGATGAGGAGGTTTCCTGGAGGAATTCCTCAAGGGCGACAACATTAAGAACCCATCGAAAGGATCTGAGGACACTTCTCTGAGCAGCTCCGGTACGAGCATGGGAGGACAAGGACATGGCCAAGGATGTTGGCGTTGTCAGCACACAGCAATAAAAAACACAAGTTTTAGTCTAGATGCCAGTTTTGCCCTTGTGGGTGGAGATCAGAGGCTGCATTTTCAAGATGCAACACAGAAAATATCTGTATGATCTAAACCGGAGGTGAGGACAAGGTGGGCAATGCAAGACAGGGGAGGCACCGAGGGAAGGATTACCATGGTCCCAAGGAAGAAAACGGGCAGGATCTGTATTTGGGGAACATCAAATGAACTGTCAACGGCGTGAAAGGCAACTTGTACACAAAACATACCTACCAGCCTAATTGGGAGCAAGAAGGGGTTCGGAGAATTCTGAAAGTAAAAAAGCAAAAAAATCTAGTTAAAATAATAAAAGTCCATTTGAAGCATTCCCAGACATCAGAGAGAGCTCTGCTCACTTCTCTAACTCACACATCTTCCTCCTACTGACCCTGCAGATCTGGAAAAGGTTTAGATGATATATTGGCTCTTATTCTGTTTCATGCTACCCTGATACTGAATCCATAATTTTCCTTGTGGTAAGGAGCAAAGAGAAGGAACCACTTTAATCTCCCAGTTTCCAGGGCAAATTAGTTATTGCCTGGCAGGGAATGAAACAACCTTCTATCTTATAATGTAAGGAAATTGGGAAATCAAAGGAGGCGCCCGAGTCCCTCCTAAAAAACAGTCTCTCCTTGCTGTTCTCCCCTCTAACTTGTCCCCAGTCCCCCACCAGCCACATTTCAGTTTTCATTGACTGCCTGGTTAGATTGTGCCTGACTTCATTGAGAAGCTTTTAAAATCCTAGACTTTGCTATTAGTATCGATTATCTTTGTCCTCTTAATGGGATATTTTTTGTCTCCTGGCTTGTTGCATCATGAGGTCATATATTACTCTTCTGGGTCCTTTGTACGGATTCATAAATGTGAATACAGTTGGGGATCAGGTCAGAAAATAGATGCTGATCTTCTTTAGGAGCAACCCCCCCACCCAGACCAGCTTTTCATCTTTAGGAGACCATTTCACAAGGAGAAAACAACCTCATCATTGCATTTTTCTGCCCCAAAAAATAGAAAAGAGAGTAAATTGCTCTTGCACAAGGAGAATATGAGCATTTAATAACTTAGCAAGCCAATGCACCACACTTTCTCTCTAGAGCTGTGGGTTCTCAGCTTAAAAATACAAAGTCGCAATTAACTGTTTGCATGTTTATAGCATTTTTGCAGATTAACCTCTCCACAGAAAGTTCACCTAATGCTAAACCCAGGTACTTCTGGAGTGGAAAATAGTGGGAGTTTAATAATGCATGCAACACCATGCAAGAACTCGTCAGGAATATTACACAGAAATAAAAATGCAGGGGCAAAGTTCAGAGGGAGCAAACTCAGTTTCTCTGGCTAAAATTGCTTTACGTAGCCCAGCTAATAACCTGCCTCGCAGAGCTGTAGTAGCCTTGTAAAAATATTGCGAGCAGATATTACAAGCACAGCTCAGTTCTCTATCTCATCTTACAGCTAGCATCTTCCCGTGCGCGCGGCCTCCCGTCTAATACTACAGCATTAATCCAATATTGATTCTACGGAAACAGAGCTTCTGAATCACCGGGGCAATGTTTCCTTGCATAGAGGGCTTCCACTGCGACGTGTCCTCGAGGCACAGACCCAGCAGCCCTGCTAGCTCGTGCAAGCTGCAGATATCACATTGCCAGGAGATGCGGGGGAGCCCATTGATCCCACGGTCTCAGCCCTGTCCCCTGGGAACGTATCCCTTACACGGCTTAGCCTGGATGTCAGAGAGCTACTGTGGGCGAGGGAAATGGCTCAGAAACAGATGAGCATTTTCCTGCGTTTTTATTTTAATTATTGCTAGAAAATGCCATTTCCATGCCTGGCTCCGAGCCGCCGTTTGCCTGTCGGGAGGCTGCAGGGGAGAGGCACCAGCTGTCACCCGTAGCCCTCTCGATGGGGCTCGTGACGGGGTTTAGCACGAGGTGCTCCCGTGCATGAGCTCACGGGTCCGCCCCGCGGGGTTCGGGAGCGGCGGCGGGTGCCGGCGCGGGAGCCCGCGGCACCGCGCTCCGCTCGCTCCTTCCCTTGCGATGAAGGTGTCCGGTGACAGCGAAACCACCACGGTGCCACCAGTACAAGAGGGGCAGAAACCACCAAGGAGGAGCCCGGGCACTCGCTGACCCTGGATATCTCCTGGTTGGACTCCGCTTCCCTCAGGACTCTCTCCTGGCGGTTGAGCTCTGAGCGGGTAAGTTTGTTGGCCAACGCGGAATAATATGAAGTCCCATGGAAATTTGCCCATGCTCGAGTTTGTTGGCCAACGCGGAATAAGAGATAAGACTTCAATACGAAGTCCCATGGAAATTTGCCCATGCTCAGTGTGGAATTTTTAGGATAAAGAGGAAAATAGATTTGCCAAAGAAGTTTCTCAGAACAAGCTACAGCAGAGAGCACAGCAGAGGGGATGAAACAGGCTGGAGACTTCTGCACCGCACTCCGAACACATGGGGTTTGTTGGAGAAAAGCAGCTTCTCGCAATCTTCCTGCAAAGGCATTTTCTTCTGAAAAGGAAGACAGGATGTTACTGATGGTCTATGTCTTATTTTCAATAAATGATGAACCTTCATGTCCCATGAAACGCAGAAGTAGAAAGCTGCATTCTATTATATTCAGCAAAGTGTTTTTCCCCCCTTTTATTTAAATATATTCATTATCAAAGGTATAGTGCCCTTGAGAAGCTGAGGCAGTTGCTTGTATTGCTCTGCAAGGAATTTGAGATACTTACTGAAGTTTTTACAAAAGATGCTGCAGAGATGTGTTGTGTGTCTTTCAAGACCCCCCCAATCCATCTATTCAGAGCTGACACTTGAGCTGTAAAGAGACATCCTTGTCAAACCACTTACATCCTGCATATCCGATGAGATGGCTCTCCAGCTCCAGCACACTAGTTCAGGAGCTGGAATTTAAAGCAGGAGGGCTCTGGACCTCTCATCTCAGATTCTCTTGGCTCCATGCGTGGAAATCACGCTGGCAATAAGGAAAGTTCAGCATTTACATTGAATACATAGTACATGACAGCATGAAAATGTGCTGGTGAGGAAAAATCCAGCCAGATTCAAGGCTGTTTCCATCCTACTGCTTCCCAAGTTGCGGTGCTGAGAGTCTGGAGGAGGGATGGTGTCTTGGAAAGCAAGTTATCCCTGTGAGTCCCTTGCTCTTGGTCCTCCATTCAGCAGTGACTCTTAGGAAAGTCCTCACGTTGGTGTGCAGCACACAGCTCTCCAACGCAGAAGAAAGCAAACGGTCTCAGACGGCCGGTTTCTGGAAGCTGGTCCTGGTAACAAGATTCAGTTGATCCTTAGACGTCTGCTATTACTTGTTTCATCTCACGATTCCTCTTTTCCTTTTATACCTCCTACCTTGACTATCATTTTACTTTATTAATGCTCTAACATCTGCCTGTCCTCTTGACATGCTGATCGCTAGTCCATATACTATATTCATTTTTAATGTGTGTTATTCCCTCGCACGTGGCTTAAAAGTAGGAACAATTAATTAGCTCCTCAAAAAACACCAATACTCAATACTTGCTGCTCTCTGCCAGGCTTTGCTCAGTGCTACGCAGCCCTAAGAGGAGCTCGACTGTATCCAGTAGCTTCTAGCCAGTAACCAAAGTAGCTAGAAGTGGATGCTTAAGCTGACAGGCAGCTTTCTACTACCATTACGTATTTCAAAAGCAAGAACATCATTGACATGTGAAGCGCATATGCCGGTCATGATGGGGACTAGAACAACTCCATCTTTATGCCAGTTTTGTCCGTAATGATTTCTCACCAGCAGTCATATAAAAGGACGTGAAAAAACTGAAAATGGATGTTAACTATGCATTTTCTAAACTCACTTGTTTAATGCAGCTTAATACTCTCTGTGTACCAACAGCTTGATTGTGCCTGCCTGCATCACTAGTTAGAAAAGAAAATCTCTGTGCATAACATGAGCATAATCTGCATTTACTAATTCCCATATGGGAATGACTGCATTTCTTAGCATAAGAGTCACTCCTTGCAACTCAGCATAAGTTCAGCTTCTGCAGAAAGGCTTTTCTGGTAAAGAACTTGCAAATCCAGCTCTGTTCCAGTGGCAAACACGAGGTTAAGCTTTCCCTGCACCTCCAGGACAGACATCATGGGAATGGTCCCTCCCTGGGCATTCTCAGCAGCTGGAAATCTCCAGCGGTGCCCCAAATATGCCCCTTCTTAGAGCGGGGCCACAGCCAACGCCGGCAAGGATCTTCCTGCATCTGCTTCACGGAGAAATCCATCCAAGGCGGAATGTCGCAGCTCCAAGGAGTCCTTGAGTCAAGTGACCTTGGCTAGCGAGGATGTGGTCCTGGGCAATGGTTTTTAATGGGTTTCGTATGAGTCAGGTTTTTCCACCGTGTCCTTCCCTCTCTCCTTCCCTCGTGCGCGTTTTGCTGGTTAGCGCCTGTGCAGCAGCAGCTAGGAAGCACCAAGCCCGTTTAAAGGCAAGTTCTTATTAACATCCCTTTGACAAATTGGCACAAACTATTGAGCAGGAGTCTTCCGAGCAGCCTGGTCACTTCTCAAAGAAAATCTTTGTTTTTTTTTTTTTTTTTTTTTTTTTTTTTAATCATAGAACAGTAAGATTTGTGCATAGGGTATAAATGCAGGGCTCTCTTCTGCATGGGGGTAGAGGGAGGCTGTGCTCGCACACGGTTGCTGCATCCCCTGCAGCCCAGGAACGGGCTGGGAAAATCCTTAAGGAAAAGGCGCTGCCATGAGCGGCAATTCCCGATGTGGCACTTAGTAGGTGGCACCCGCAAGCTAATGCTGCAGCACGATACTAGAGGGCACTGTAAACCTGGCAGTTTGGGCTTGCGAGTGGGTAAGAACACAAGCGTTTGCTATTTGCGGTCATTAAAGCTCTCCCGGTACTTAGCGCAAAATTAGCGCTAACCCCTGGGTCTTGAGCAAATTAATTTGCGGAATTACATTCTGCTGTCGTTTATCCCCTCCCCTGCGCTTACAGCACAGGCTCCCTCTTCACTGCCAGGCCTGAGCTATTGTATCATGTACTTTGCTCCCTGTAAGCGCGCAGGTTCTATAATGTATGGAGGGAAAGGCAGCAAGAACCATTAGGAGAACAGGAACTTTGATGCTTTTTTTTTTTTTAAGCTATTGCTTAACACTAATGTGTTCATTAATTGGAAGCCAGACCACTGCCTGACTTCATTTTAAAAAACAATGGTTTTCTTTTATTGTGGTGAAGCAGGATTCCATCCTGTCTCTTCTGGATATGCCATCATCATTTTTTTTCCCTGTCCCTGGCACACATGTGCCTATCAGGGAACATGAGCATTCCTGTGCCACAAGAAAACAGAGAAGTTTTGACCATGCCTTTTAAAACATGTTTAAAAATAGAGATATGCTCCTCTAAATGTGATGCTTCAATGAACTTGGCCTTTAGAATTATGGATTTCTGTATCCATCTCCTTGCCCATTGAATTTATAATTCTGGATGCAAATTAAGGAGATTCACATGGAAAACCAACAACCTGACAGGTAAACAAAACTTGCCAATGTTAAATGAAAGACATTAAGGCAGCCTTGAGCTCCCGCTAGCGCAACATCGCGTCCGGCAGAAACGCACGGAGCGCCGGGATGGGAGAAGGGATCCGCGAGGTCACCGAGCCCGTGTCCTCCCGCTGCGTGAGGATCGGCTCTACCTAAATGACTCCTGACAGGTGCTCGTCCAGCCTGTCCAGCACTGGAGGTTTTTAAGGAGATTCCACAACCTCCCTACATGAGCTATTCTGGTCCTCAGCTATTCTTAAAGATGGAACATTTTCCCCAATGTCTAACCTAAATTTCACTTACTGCAGTTTAAGCCCATTACTTCTGTCCTTCTCCTGTGGCCAGGGACAACAGTTCAGTACTTTTGCAGCATCTCTGCACTTTTGGAAGATTGCTATCCTATCTTCACTCAGCCTTAGGGAAGCAGCTGTAGCTCTTTATCTACACACCCATTTCCTGACATGGATTTCATTGGTTCCCCTACATCCAGCTTCACGCTTGTCCTTTCCGAACATCAGGCTCTTTTTCCCACATTGCTTCCTGGCTTTGTGCAGTTTTTACATCCTCCTCCAGTTCCCTGCGAGCACTTCCAGCCCCTCTAAGCCTGACGTTGTCAGTAGAGGCAGACAGTCTGCTCCATACTCCGTTACTCAAGTCACTAAAAATTATCCCCATTGAAGGAAGGGACAAAATTCCCCAGCATCCACTACACCAGCACATGGAGGGTTTCAGTGGAATCACCATCATGCTCACACAGCTGAGCAACATTTCATTTCCACCAAGAGCTCAGCCACAGAACAGGGTACAAGGAGACCATAGAGGCCACCATGGTTTTGATCCTTGTAAACCCCAAGTGCCGCTGCCTTCCTTGCACACAGTCCCTTCACCATCCCCACGCAAGGGAAAAAAAGAGCATTATCTGGTGCTACAGGATTTCATTAGTATCCTTGGAGCAATGGGTCAGATCCAATATAGGTGGAAGCAGGTATAATTTACACACTGAAGGGAGCTGGAAGAAGGTGTAAATTACTCAAGCACAGGCTACCTAAGATGCTCTTAAAAATCACTCTGAATTTGGCACCAAATATATTGGAGATAATCAAGTTTTCTTTTTAAAGATCCTGTGTATTTAAAACCTGCTGTGTTTAATTTTTGCAGTCACAACAATGCTCATTCATAAATATTTCCTCATGTTTGATCTATTAGTATGTGCAATACTGTGCTTGATTAATGGACTAGAACAACAGCACCAAATTTATGTGGGGCTCTGGAATACCACTTTGTAATGCCTAATATTGGATAAGATATTACAGACAGGCTGGTCTCCTGCCTGGATTTGATTGCACTTCAGCTGGGGAAGCTCAGACAGTGATCTGGGATAAGATCTGAATTTCAAGTGAGATCTAATTTCACAGCAGGCTGGACCAGACCTTGAGGTCTGCACGCTTCCAGCCTCGGACTCCTCACAGCTCGGATGCAAATGCCGTTTCTTAGCCCCGTTTCTTGGGAATTTATAACACATTCGTCAACTTGTTGTACCTAAGAGCCCTGTCCAACTATATTTGGAAGACCTTAATTTGACCTCAGTAGGAATTCAACTATTAATAACTAATATTAAACTGCATTCCTAATGGGGATGTTAGGACAATATCCTTTGATACTGTATTAATCTGGTGCAATTGTGTGAATATCAGCCTTGTTCATCTCATGTGTGCTCGGTGCCATCTTGGCATGAATATGAAATATGCAGATCTGGGGGATACACGCTAATAGTGTGTCCATCTGCTAGGATCTTTTATTAAAGAGAAGTGTGAATGCAGTTGCCATGCAATACACTCTTACACACAAAGACCATGAGTTGCAAAAACAAGAGAAAACATCTCCTGCTTTTGCCTTATTGGTATCTCACATTCACCATTTCTGCAGCCCAGTTTCATTTTAGTTTTAGAAATTTTCGCAAAAAATATGAAATTTGAGCGGAAAAGCTAAACAGTTAGCGATGACTCTGTGCAAATACACATGCACATCCCTTCCTCTCTGGTGACAGACAGGATATTACTTTTCCACTGCATATGAAATTAATACCAGAAGCATAAGAAAAAGCATCTAAATTCCAACCCTTAAAGCCCGATCTGGATCTGACGTGTGCGGCCAAGACAACTATCACCTAGAGGAAAACTATCTGTTCACATCAGAAAGGAGATGATCCAGAGCTGCCAAGTGGAGAGCCAAGCCAATGCTTCAGGTTAGTTGTGAACACAGTCACAGTCCCGTGCTCTCACAGGATACAGATGATGAGCTGTGTGCTGCTCTGTCTCTTTTTCAGTGCTAAACAACCCTTCCAATTATATCCTAAAGACGACGCTCCCCTGGCTCGCCATGCTGGTGAACTGCTGTGCCCTTAGCTCGTCTCTCCCGTGGACGTGTGCTGTTCCATGCTGATAGTTCAGGGGAGTAGCCTATAATTTATTTAACAGTTGGCAGGTCAAACCTAAATGCCCTAGATATGCAAGCGCTGGTTTGTCCTGAAGACATAAAGTCAAGGTAGCCTTGATTATGGATATTCTGCATCCAGGAGCTGCCTTTGGCCCGCCAGCCTGTGAAAACAGGGAGCTTTCGCCTCTGATTCTCATATCCCACAAGGCAGGACTGAGCAGTGGCTCCTTTATTCCAGGGCATGGATACACTAAGTGCCGAGAGGGCCCATGTTATTCTCCTCCTTGTTTCACAGATATTTGAGTAGGCAGGAGAGAAAGCAAGAAGACAGTGTTTTTCTCCCATATCCTCAATATGCAAATAGATTAGTGACACTCAGCTCTCTCGAGCGCTTCCAACATACATGACACAGATGATGCTGTTCCCATTGACAGACTCAAACTGGGGGCTTGGTGAAAAGAAACTCACTGAGTTTCCATCTGCAGACAGCTGAGATGGTGGTTGGGTAGGGAGAGTCACTGCACTCAAGAATACGTCAGCCTGACTACGTCCATAGTTTTTTTTTAGCTGTATTGGGAATCTGAAAAGCCAGTTAGATTCCCAGTTATTCCTGGAAGATCCTAGCGCTACTTGGGGTGGTCCAATTTGTGTCCGTTACCTTTTCTCTCTACTTCCAGGCAGGGCTACTGCAATTTGGGCTAGGGCCAGTGGTGCTGTCAAAGCAAGTATTCACCCGACACATGACCAGAGAGAAAGTTGAGGGTTGAGTTTGATTATATATGTATTTATTACGTTCCAGTGATGCAAATAGCGTATTGGCATAACTGGGTCAATTATTTGGCGATGAGCACATGTGTGCCTGGGAGGGAAGCATGTGCCTAGAGCTGCTGCTTTTGCACTGCTGAACACATCACCTGCCTGGAAGAGAATAAATGCGTTTACCCCAGTGTTCAAGAAAGAGAGGAAAAAAGAACAAGCCAACCTGCCGCAGCTAGCTGATTATGCATTTTCCACATCAAATTGTCAGCATTTATTCAATTACTTCACTCATTACAAGTGTGTTCTTCAACCACTAACCTAAAAACCCTCCCTGCTGCTGTCAACTCCATTAGAAGCGACACGGTCCTTCCTCGAGTTAAAAAGCACCAGGGAAAGTGTCTGCCTCCAGCCCAAGGCTTGGGCCTGCCTGGAAAACAGCCCTGCAAGGGGGAAGGTTCCCCATCCCACATGATACTGGCGTTAGTCGTGGGAATCTTCTCTGCTCCCAAGCCCGGAGGAGGATGGAGGTGGCAGGATGTGTTTTAAAGCACATACATGCTCCGAGGCAGGGATTAGAGGAACTCGCAGGGCTCTGCCAAGGATGCATAGGAGATCCCCAGAGCCAAAAAGATATATTCTCCAACCCTTCCATTTTAATAGTAAGGTAAAAAGCAAGTTCCCCTTCTGAGGGGTTGTTAATTATAGATCTCTCCTCTAAAAGCTCCTCCTGTTTTTACCCATACTTACTCCCCCAGAGCTGGTAAAGATAAGGAAAGCCTATCTTCCCCAAATCAAATAAATCTTAAATGCTTCCTGAGCTGATTCACTTGGCTAAGCTCTGATTTGATATATGAAACAAAAGACAAGGCACAGAAAGCAACATATTTTCCCTGTGTCAAGGTGAAGCACTTCCCATCACCCAGGCGCTCTCCCCGGGAGTTAATGTGCATCAATAATATTTAAATGATCAAAGTTTTTTCAGCAGTGACAGTGATGCTTTTTTTTTGACTTGTCATGCTTGTTTTCCTTAAAGAGGCAATGACCTGCTGCGGGTAAGGCTTGCAGTTTGGCACGCAGGAGCATCTAGAGAAGCTGCATCTCCCTCGCCAAGTGGCAGCCTCATGTTTCCCTGCACAACAACCTTTCTTTGCATCCCATTGCCTTGCTCGGGCTAAGTGCTCGTGCGCTGAAAATCCCACCCTCTTTCCAGCTGTCCTCCTGGCAGGCAAGAGGCAGCGTCGCCTCCCTGGGGAGAGCAGCCACTGCTCCTTTGCTGAGCTAATCAGGGAGGGCAAAACGCCCTGGGAGCCCTGGAAAACCTTGGGAGCTGCAGGAAGTGCAGCCCAGGTTTTGTGTAGGAGCCACAGAGGGAGAGGGAACTCTCCCCTCCGGTGCATATGCTCCGTGCCAGCTCCCAAAGAGCCTTCAAAAGCGGGGGAAAAATAGTGTCCTTCGGGACTGAGCCATCAGGCTCTTCCCTGTTATCATCCGGAGCGTCCGTGGGTGCCGCTGGGTTGGGGACCTGCTGCTCTGGCCCGTGGGCAGGAGCAGGGGCTGCGCGAGACGGAGCGGGAGGGTACCCACCCCCCTGGACTCCGTGTACCAGGGCTGCGTGATGCTCAGCTTCCCAGGCGCTATGTGGGTTTGCCAGTGTTCATTCCAAACACAAAATATCGTGCCTCACTGCCTTGTCAAAACTGGGGGGTTTTGTCCTTGAATCAAGCACAAGGAACTGGGAAATGCAAGCTTGCCCGTTCTGATGCGGTTGAGAGTTTTCATCATGTCCAGCTTATGCAGAAGGATGCAGGATGTTACTAGGATGGTGACATGAGCCACATGTCCCCTGCAGAGCACCAGGTTCCCACCGCAGCAGGCTTCCCCCTCCCACATCCCTAATTTCCCAGGGAAAATTCCTCCTGGGCTACGGAAGCATCTCTCCAGAGGTCCTCATGGGGTGGTGGGATCTGCAGCCTGCACCCAGGGAGAAAGGCACTGCTGGAGGAACAGCTCGAGCTGACATCAAATACTGTCTGAGACCCTCCCAAGCAAAGGGTTTCTCACCTGCTCCTGCCTCCGAGCACCATCATTAGCCTTGCCTTTCCACCTAATAAAATGCTTACTCACTTGCAGAGAGCACTTTGGCATCCTTGGCTGCACATTGCTAGATCAGGACTATAAAAGGAGCGTATTGCTGTTATAGGTGAGACAGCAAGACGCAGCCTTGCAGGAAAGGTCCTCGCGAGCCCCGTTACACGCTCGCTCTGCTGAACACAGGCCCTGCCGGGCACCACGTCTTCCTCTCATTGCTGCGGTTCATCCTCTCTCATCCCAAGTCAGGAAAACACCCCCCTCTTGTTCTGCATATGTCAGGAAAGCAGTGGTTGCCATTTAGATTTAGGGAGCCAAATATATCCTCCGTATAAACAGGTGCAAGTCTGCATATGTCAATACAATTACACCTGCCCGTAATGGGTTTACATTTGGCCCTCAAGCCTCGGGGATCCCTCTGGGAGCTGAAGCTGGATTAAATATTAAGGGCCTCATTCTCCACCCTTGCCTGCACGGGAGTAATTAAATATCAGAGCAGCCCCATGACGCGCAGGCCGGCCCCGCGGCGCGAGGGAGCTGCCCGCGGGCGACGCGCAGCCGTTCTGCTCCTCGCGGAGCTGCCACCTCGCAGCCAACGATCCTGGGCATTAACTACTAGCAAAACGGCTTCGGCACCTTCAGCAAATGGTCCGAAATTAAACCCACGTGGCAGCTGCTCCCCAATCCGTCCTGCCTGCGAAGGAAACAGGGCTGATGGGTGGTTTGCAGCCGCTTCCTTTGGGCTCCCATGCCTGTTAGTTTCATGGACCATCACTCTCCTCCTCGGCATGAAGAGCCCTTGGAGTCAAACCTGTTCATCCACGCCTGGAGCATACGCATTGCTCCCACCCGCCACCTCCATCGAGTTAATTCAGCGATTAGTTAATTCTGGCAATTTAACTGGAACTACCTGCCATTACCTGGCCATACACAAGAGTTATGGCCAGCTCCTGCTCTCGCACCTTGTAGGCTGGAGAATAACAACGTCAGGTTTTCTTTCCATGCCGAGCAGTTTAGAAGTGTGACGACGCGCACCGGGCTGTTATTCTTTCCAATTGAAACCTAATGACGCGTGCATATCGCTTAACTCCGATGTCAATAATCAGCACAGCACTTGGGCTTTACCGGCTATTAGAAGGAATGAAAATGAAATACCCCCTCCTTTTGATCCTGTTAGTGTGCCATAACAACTAATAAAGGAGTAATAAGTGAGACACGGGGAATTTCCAGGGGAGTCATTACTATGGAGAGGACCTGTAGGCACTCAGTGAAATCCAGGAACACCAGCCAGTCCTCAGTTGCCAGGCAGGGCTTCTCACTCAAGCAATACTGCTGGCCCAAGGTGAGTGTGGGCTGCCAGAAATCACATGTGGAAAATATGATCTGTGCCCGGCCAGAGGAGAGGGATGGAGCCAGGCGCAAGGGCAGGTAAAGAGCAGCCTGCGTCTCCGTGAGGCTTCGGGCTGGGCCACCCTTGAGACAGACATCAGCATTTCATGGATCTCGCCTATGATACGGTGTATGGGAAACATTTCCCAGGAGAGGTCAAAATTACCCCTATCCTGCCACAGAGCAAATCCTGTGTTTTCCAGGCGTTTCTAAATGGAAGAAGCCCCATAAAATTACTGAGCAATCGGTCCAGATAATTCATACAATAAAACTGAAAGCAGATGAGATTGCAAATCACGTGCAAGAGAAACAGCGCGTTTCCTGTTGTAGAAATCACCAAATTCTGGGGTAGGAGGGAAAGGTCGAGGTTTGGCAGCTGTGTCCGTGGGGGCAGTGGGAGCTCATGGGGTTTCCTGTCCATGGGCAGACTGTCACACGTGTCAATAACCTGGCACTGCTTGGGGACCATCCCGTGTCCCAGCAGCTGCCCAAGTTGGGCCTTCCCCTTCCACAGGTTTATCCAGCCCTCCCTTCTCTGCCCCTCGGCGGAGCCACGGGACGTGGTTTTAGCAACACCTCTAGCTTAGTGCTGCTGGCAGCCCCCGTTACCGCTCCACATGCTAATCCCCTGCCTTGTCAAAGAAAAGCTGGTTTGGTTAAATCCCAAAGCACATTCCCACCATTATCACAGCATTTCCTGGCCATCTGATTACCCATCTCCGAGTTTTTTGCTGTGTTTATCCTATTAATTCCAACCTCCCCCTCTTCCTCCAGCACACATACACACACGCACCACTTCATTTACAGCATCTCTGCCAGAAGAAGCCTCCCCAAAATACCAGGGCACACAGCGATAACTTACACGTGCAGGGAAGCCCTCGTGACTAGAGCTTTTTTTTTCCCTTCCTCGAGAAAACATGAGCCCATGATTTTTTTAAGCCCTTAAAAAAAAAAAAAAAAAAAGGAGAAGAAGAAGAAGAGGAGGAAAGAGAAAGGAGTGGCACACTCGGGCCTCCCGGTTATCTAACCGGCAGCAGCGCATCCCGCCCCACTGGAGCATTGCTGCTCGCAGCCTCCTCTTCCTCGGGCGATTTATTTTATTTTATTTATTTATTTCTTTTGCAGCCTCCTCCCTCCCCGCCCCGCTCGCATTTCCTCCCCTGCACCTTTAAGAAGCACATTGCTCGCCGGTGGGATGCCGTGTGCTAAAGCTGCCCAGAGGAAGTTACGCAGCGCGGATCAGGCGCGCAGATAAAAGCTCCGAGCGTGATTGAAAGTGATCGCAAAAGGGA
>NW_010578490.1:0-10789 GCF_000705375.1 Tinamus guttatus
CTCCCCAAGATCAGGTTTTGATCTTTCTAAGGACCATCCTCCTTGGAAACATGTGGCATCTTCAGCTCCAGGTCCCACTGAACTTTACTCACACTCAGGGCTGGGTGGCAGCAGCAGCACCAAGTGACTTGGTGGGCTTCAGCTCACAGTTCAGATGTTGGCTGGGAGAGGCAGCGATGAGGCAAGCAGAGCCGGAACCAGCATCTCAGGACCAACACAACCAGTCAGAAATGATCATGTCACAAAAAGGTAATTTGGGGCAGAGGACAGGAGAAAAAGAACTAAACCCTCCCCTATTCAACCCAGAAAGACTCCTGTCTGACAGCAGCCTGTGATATGATCAGCACCCTGTGCCTGGCCGGAGAGCAGGTAGGACCCCTGCCCAGCCCAACTCCCCTGCACTCACCCCCTTCATCACCCCCATGCCTTGAACACCCTGTGCCACCTGCGGGGATCTCACACAGCTGCCCCCAGAGCAGCTCCATGCAGGGACACCACTGAGCACACGCACAACTCATGACAGGAGCTGCCTTTCCCAGGAAGCACCAGCACTCAGACCTCTGATGTCCCCATGCTCCTGTAAGAGCCTGTGCTGCTCCCACATGGCTTCTCGTGGTTGGGAGAGAGCTTGCAGGAACCAGGGAGCCCCCCGGGCCCCCTGCGCATCCCAGCATGGGGCAGCACTCTCTGGGAACCAGTTTGCTCCCGCGGGGCTCTCCCTTGCTGCAGGGCGAGCAGTGGGTCCACGCCGGGGCTCCCACAAACACCTCCCCGGCCCGTGTCGGAGCATCCAGCACCATCCCCAGGCCGGGTCTCAGCTGCCTGCACAGGCTGCTCCAGCACCAGCACCCACAGCCCTGGGTGGGCTGCCTCCCCACAGGCTCCTTCCCAGCCTCTCCGCTCCAACCGCTGGGACTTTTTTTTGGTTAAATAAGCTGTTTTGCTTTCTATTTTGGCAGACTGATGCGAGGAGAACGAGAAGACGGAGGAGATGGCACGTGCTGGAGGGAAGGGATGGGATGGGGATGGCTGCTCACACTCCATTGTTTCCCAAAGCAGAGCGCGGGGTGGCACTTGGAGGAACGCCGGCAGTGCACATGGTGCTGGCTTCTCCCTCTCCTTTCCAACGCTACGTCACATGAAAACAAGCTAAAAATACAGCACATATTTTCCTAGTGCTACTCTTCCAAGCAAGGAAGGGCAGGAATTGCACGCGGGTATTAGACAAAGGGGGACACAGCCAGGACCCACAGTTGGGGATGAGACAGGGTGACAACATGGAAAATGGAGAAATGCAAGGACGCGCGGAACTGGGTTGTCTCTCCAGGGAGCCTGGCACACTCCAGAGGGCCCCAGCCAGAGCCTCCTCCTGCCAAACCTGCTGGCTCTGCACCCACAACACCAAGGGGCCCAAAGGCCCCTGCCCTCCACGGCACCTACAGCAGCAAGCAGCCTGGGACACTGGCTGGCACAGCCCTGCCAGGAGTGGAAGGGACACAGAGAAAACTAAAAGTACATTAAAAAAAAAAAATCCTGGCCTCATTTTCCCATAGACACCAAGGCAGCTTGATCTGGCTGCTCTCATTTACCCCAAGAAAGATTCTAGTGTGGCCAACTATGAGGCTGATTTTCCTCAGAGCTCAGGACAACAAGCCCTGCATGAACCTCTTTGCTCCTCAACCCCTCTACAGAGCTGAGGGTTCTCCTAACCAGGAAGCAACAGCCAAACAACCTTCCAAAGGGAATGCACCATGACAGAGAAAAAAAAAAAAAAGAGGGGGTTAATCTCATTTTCTTCAAATGAAGGCACACTTCGTCCTTACATGACTGAGTGATATCACAGCTCCTCTCCTCCTAAGTGGTATTTGCCACCCGCCCACAACAGCCCCCCAGAGCCACCCTCCCCATCACCGAGGCCCAGGAGCCCCCTTTGCTGTTGCGTTGCAGGACCACGGGGTGTCACAGCCCTTGCAGCAGGCAGGCAGCGCCTGGCAGGGAAATAACCAGCTCTGCCTTTGCCCAGCCTGCGGAGAGCCAGGGAGGACAAGACACCAGCCCAGGCGCTGGGCACGCTGCAGGGCTCACGGCCTTCCCGCCAGCACCAGCCTTTTCCCCATCTCGCACTAGGCTCTGCTCTGCATTTACCCCCTGGCAAAGGGTGCACGATCTCATTAACCCTCCAACCTCCATCCAACCCCTGCAGCAAAGGGTTAACTGAAGAAGTGAAGAGCACTGCATTCATGAGAGCTCTCAGTCTGGCCCGGGACCTCTAGCCACCACATCCCCGATTTCCCTGGGGACCCCTCTTGCATGGCTTGATGCAACAGGACAGGCAGGTTCCCCACATGCCTGGTCTTGCCCTAAACCCTGCCTGGGGCTGGCCTGGAGGGTCCCTTTCCCTGCCATGCTGCTCACATACCTCCATCTCCCCATCAGGAAGACAGACACACCTGAAAGGGTTGCTCGCAGATTGCACTCACAGCCTGGTCCCAAGCACAGCCACACTGCTCCTATCCAGGGCAATTCCTGGCACTTCAAAGGGACATGAGGCATTTCCCTCTATGGCCACCTCTGCCTCTGAGCTGGCACCTTCCAAGACACTTCAGATCCCCTCAGCTCACAGGCCAGCTGAGGCTGTAGTGCTTGTGACACTCATGTATCACCAATCAGCAGTTAGCAGGGGAGCGCACTGACCTCATCCTCTCCCATTCACTAGGACAAGAGCACTGCAACCCAGCCCCAAATCCCATCTCAGAGGATCACCCAACACCACAGGGCACTTGCTCATGCCAGACAGGGGCCAGCTGCCCAAATGTCAGGCAGGAGAGAAGGGCAGCGAGCACTACGGCAGCAGCATCGCCCCAAGGCGAAAGCTCTGGGCATGCACCAGCATCCTGCAGTCTAAGAGCAAGCAGGGGGAGACCAGGCCCTCGTCCCTAGCAAGGGGCACCCCCATCAGCCAGGGCCTGGCACCGACACCCCAGGGCGGCCGTGGCTGCACTGCAACCCAGAGCCCTGTTCCGCAGCTCCGGCCTCGGCGTCCCCAGCGCCCGCGGGGCCGTGCGGTGCAGCCGCTTGCCCTCTAGCGGCTCAACCACGCTGAGGAAAGGCGAGGAGAAGAGGCGCGAGAGGAGCCGAGCGGAGCTGAGAGGGCTCCTCACTAGCCCTACCCGGGTACAGGGCCGGGCACCCAGTGCGCCAGGGCCACGGAGCATCTGCCAGGTTGGGGGCAGCACCCTGGGGAGAGGCTTGGTTTTGGCGGGGGGGGGATACAACACTCCTGTGAACCTGCTCGCGTGCAATCGCTCTGACCAGCCTCGTGCCATGAGGGGAGACAGATGAACACAACGGAGAGCCCAGCACGGTCACAATCCTCGGGCATTGCAGCTTGGAGCAAGGAGGAGGCTGCCAGGTCTCCCAGGGGCTCACACTAGCCGAGTGTGGCTTTTGGTTGCCACCATATCCCCTTACAGAGTGCACAAAGATCTGCTGTAACCCCCCAGCCACCCACTCCAGGCAGGCAGGTACAGCCCCCTGCATAGGACCCTGCTAGTCCCTCCGCCTGCCTGGAGCAGACCAGCAGAGCAGGGGACAGAGCAGGGAAGGGGGCAGGAGGAAGGAACAATTTTCTTTCTGCTCACGCTAAAGGCAGCCACCACAGTAACTGCAGCCCTGGAGTAGAAACTCACCCCACAAGCACCACCTTCATCCTCCTCGGCTGCACATTCCACTCCGCACCCCTTGGTGCAGGGCAGCTGTCACCATACTGTGCAGCGTGGCTTGGGGGACAAGCTAAGAGGCAGTAGACTGATACACACAAAGTACTTAGAAAGCATACAACTCCCTTCCCCAAAAATAAGTGCAAGAAAAGCTGAAAAAAATCACTGTTTCTCAATATCTAATATATAATACACAACACAAGTGAGTTACATTACTAAAGCTTCATCAGACATTGGTCCACTGCACACTGGACTGTAGACCCTCATGAATAAGCTTAGTCAAATCCAACTGCAAACTAGCAGGTGACATCTAGCACTGAACCCTACTGTGAACAGGACAAGCCTAAGTGTTGCCTTAGCACTTTGTAGCACCTGAAAGCATAACATGTGGGGGATCCCCATGAGACCCATTTTGCCAGAAGAGCCACAGTTCCTGTCATTTCAGGGTGCCCAGAGCCATAGACCTTTGGTTGGACACAAAGAACTTGCCCAATTAAAGGGGACAAGAGCAGAACCAGAGAACCATTACTGAGCTCTAAGGTACCCCCAACAAGGGGTGATACATCTCCAAACCTCAAAGAGAAGAGCCAAAGGTCTTTTCCGAGTCTCTTCCTTCCCATCTCTGCTTCTCCCCTGGGACAAATGGCAATGAAAAACCAAGACTCAACCAGCGATATCTCTACCCCACTTTTCCCACCCCAGAGAGCCAAGGTAGCAGGTAGAGCTGACCTAGACTCCTGAGCCCCAGCAGAAGACAAAGCCAGTGAGATATCATGTGTACCCTGAAGGCAAACTGGGCTCCAGCTGCCAGCCCACCAGCCACATGTTCAGACCTATCTGGGTGACAGCTCAGGCCTGAGGTTCAGCTCACGAGGAAAAGCAACAGGCACACAGGGCATGTGGGCAAAGCGCTGGGAGCTCCCAGCAGAAACCAAAACCTGTCCCTCCCCAGAGCAACACGTCACATGCGCAAGCAGCAGAGGATCAGGCTGGTGTGGAGACACAGCTGGGCTTGGGGGCACTTGGGGATATCTGGCCAGATCAGACAAGCAGAGGGCAGAGAGACCAGCACAGATTTTGGCATGAGAGGGCAGGTGACTCAACTCAGTAGGAATCCAGTTTCAGAGACAATGTGGGGCTGTAACTCTTGGATGCCCGATGCCTTCTGCTCCATGTTAGCCCAGCTGAGGCCAAGCTGACATGTAGCATGAGCACAACTTTCACAAGCCCTTTTACTCTGCCCATGTATATATTTTATATAAGATATATATATACACACACACAGAGCCTTGAAGGCTGCAAAAGTACTATAGGTCCCAGAAATCCCTGCTAGGAAAGTACTTCCCTCCAGTACTGCTAAGCAGAGTGCAAGACTGTAAGAGCACGACATGGACGCAGCTCGAGCACACAGCAAGGACAGCACTACTGGGTACCTCAGGTCAAATTCAGCTTTTCTGGTTCACTTAAGCCACACAACACCTGCCATGGACACAGTTCCCTGGCTAGAGAGGAAACTGAACCAGGACACACAGAACTAGCTCTTCCAGCTTAAGGCACCTCTTAGGACAATGAGTATCTCAACCCACTTCCCTGTCCCAAACACCCTTGCACCTTCTTCTCCCGCCCCAGAGCCTCGCCTCTGCCGAGGTGGCATGTTCTGGGACAGCCACTCTGCAAAAACAAGACTTATGCAAAGCAATCTGGGTTGAATTAAGGACCTTCTGAATGGGCTCTGAAGCAGCCAAAACCTCTGGGAGCAGAAGACCGGGGAAGCAGAGGGATGGGAAGCTTTGGAACACGCAGCCCGTCATCACCAGAGCAAAGCAGCCCACAAGGGGCCCAGTGCAGGAGCAGCAGGGCACGTTCCAGCATCACTGATGAGCTGCCCAGCTCACCAAAGCCCTGGTGTTGACATGCCTCTGGGGCTCCCTCAGGAGGATTCAAGGATCCCCCTCGGCAGCAGTCACTCTTCTGCATCCCTCTTCTCTCCCCAGCACCACAAGCTCCTGGCTCCCGTACAGTGAGTGGGAGCCGGAGCTGCCACTCACCCCCACAGCGTGAGGCCACCCCACTCCAACGTGGCTCTCCCACTCCCTGCCAGGCCCACGTCCCCCAGCATGGCGCACACTCACCTCACAGTGACGCGTGCTCCCAGGGATGCTATGACAAAGCCACATGAGCCAGCGACAGGGCTGTCCTTCTTGGGAGAATTCCACTGCTCCCCTTAGTAGGTTGGGATAATGGGAGTCCCCATCCCGAGGATGCTTCCCTGCCTCCAGGCAGCGCGGGGTGACAGGCACAGGCCGCTTTCCTGGCAGCCTCTCAGCAGCGCCATAGCAACAGTGGAGGAGTGGGGAGGCCCAGATGGCCGACTCCTCCGTCCGTCCTTCCCCACGTGCATCGTGCTGGAGCGCGAGCGCTTCCCACGCTGCCAGCAGCGTAACGCCCCAGCCCGCACACGGCGCCCAGGCACACGGGCTGGCTCCCTCAGCAGCGCAGTCATAGCCCAAGGCCAGACACAGACCCCAACAAAAGTCCCCATTGCTCCACTTGGCATTGTTTGTAGGGGACGGAGAGCCAGGCACAAAGGTCTGAGCTGTTTGGGGCACAGATTCATTGGTCAGCTCCCAGGGACTGGGAGGGTTTGAGTTGCAGGACTGTAGGCATCAAGGGTACAAGACTCTTCTCCCTACACCTCCCAACTCGTGCTCCCATGGATGCCTATCCTGTGGGACCCAGCTTCTCATTCAACAGCTAGAGTTCAGGGTCAGGAATGCTCCTCAAAAACATCAGCACATCAACAAACCACAGCTCCAGCCAAGAGCTGGAGCAAACTGCAGCACTGACTTCACATCCAGAGGTGATGTGGGTGAAAGGTAGCTTCAGTGTCCCCTTACCAAGTCACACCTGGCTGGGGACCAAGCAAAGGCCACCACACCACCCCACTGCACAATGTCAATGCTGCGAACCTGTCCCAAGCCCATGGCCCACAGGCCAGCTGCCCCCAGGTCAGGAGGCTGCAGTCCAGCACTGTACTGAGGCCCAACCCAGTCTCTCTGCTAGATGGGACACTCAGCAGACTGCATGAGTATCCAGCCACCTCCCTGGAGATGTGATCTAAAATTGGGTATGTTACTAGGAATGCTGGGGATGGGCAGAGGGACACCAGCCAACCGAACACCCTCCTCCATCTCATGGCAGTGAATCTCCTGCCCTTTCCCTGCTTCACTGTTAACATTTTGCTGCCTGGATTTGCACAACGATTGAGAGACATCTCATCCCCAGAACCCTCAGTGGCTCAGCAACTGTGTGGGGCCACCTCTTCGGGAACCTCCTGGTCCTGCAGCAGGTCCCCAGTACAGAAATGACAGTGCCTGGTGAGGTGGCAAGAGGATGCTTCATAGCCGTGACAGGCCACAGAGCAACCAGCTCCAGGCTCACAGAGACACTCAGGTCCAGGACTGCCACTAGCATGATGACAGTGCTCTCAGAGCCACACACTGCCCAGGGAGTGCTGGTGCCATAAGACAGCAAAGCATCACAGATAGGGCCAGCTCACCCTCCCTTCCCTCTCCTCAACCTCACCAGGCTGAGACCCAGGTAGGCAAAGCCAGGCAGACATCCTCCCAGCAAGCAACTTCTCAAGTGCCCATACTCAAGAGGAGGTGCCCAAGTTCAGGTCCTTCCTGATGGGTAACTCCCCTATTTAGCTGGTGGGAAGACTAACACCCTCCCAGACTGGGTGCTGCTCAACAGACTGGCTCTGCCCCCTGAGACAGGAGAGGAAGCCTAGTAGTCCTGCCTCTGCCATGGGCCTCGCTCCATGCTTCTCCACTCAACCTTCTGCAAAACAGCAGCTCACTACCTGCTCAACCTTCATATTTCCAGGCACTGAGCTGAAGGTTCCAGCTGGCCTTGCCCTACCCAACAGCCACCACAGGCAGGTCTCTTCACACCCACATCTGGAAACTCTGCTCTAATACCTACTAGACAGCATGAGGCACCCAGTGGCTTATACCAAGCTGAAGACCTTCCCAGATGGGGTGGCCTGACCTGGAGGGATTTGGTGGTCTTTTCCCTTGGGTTTGGCAAGATGAATGCGCCCACCAAGCAGGCTCATGGCTCCTTCTCTGTTATCCTGTTCTCCTTCCCTACCCTCCTCCCAGTTTTCTCCTCAGCACCACCCAGACCAGCACCAGCTCCCAGGGTAGGTAGCGGTGCCTGTGCTGAGCTCAGCTTTCAGACACAGGAGGCCTCTCTGAGCCCTCAGAGCTTTCAACACCATATGTCCCATCTTCAATTTCCCTGGCTGCAGAAAATAAGGGGCAGAGGACATTTCAGGAGCAGGGACCACCACCTCCGCACAGGGCCTGCAGGGAAGACCTGGCCCAGGTTGGTCCAGATGGGATACACTGAGGGAGATGTCTCTACTCATCCTCCATCCTGAGGCAAAGGCACCTTTGTCCACTCACTGTCCATAAATGAGGCAAGCTGCCTGAAGATGCAAAGCCCCGGTGAGCTCGGCAAGTAGGAGGAAGCGTCATTCAGCGTGGAGCTGAATCAAACGCAGGCGCTGGGCATGATTCATCAGCAGCCAGGGCAGGCTTCAGCGCACCCCCCACCCCAGCACCTGCGAGGTGGGTCCAGCAAGGAGAGGCCAGAGACCCAGCCCAGAGGGCACAGGACCTGTTGCCACCTGCCCTAGCCCCTGCACCAAAGTACAAGCACTGGTTCAAGTCTGGCTGGGATGGCAGAGCCACCCTCCCTGGCCTTCATGCTCTAAACCTCCCCACGAACCTCCACAGGAAAGTTGTCGCTCACATCTAGTCTCAGTCCCTTGGGGCTCACCACCATCTGGTATCCACCTTGCCTTTTGACCCCAAAGCCTGGAGGTGCATTTGGGGCAGGTGGGAGGGCCAGCGAGGCCAAAAACAGTTTGCTTCAGGAGGAAGAAACACATAGAGCATCCAGCAAGAACCAACACCCTTTCCCTATTCCTCAACTTAAGGGAATCTCTTTTTGCCAAAATTACCTAACACCTTTGTTTTTAGAGTTGAGAAGGTCTCGTTCTCCTCCCACGCATTTTTTCTGACTGCTTATCACCATTTTTTCAATTGCCAAGCAGGAAAGATATTTTCTGGGCTCACATAATTGTATCTCTCCCAGCAGGTCAGCTATATGTGTGTATCTGAAAACACACACTCATGCTGGCTGCTCCCAAGCCTTTCAGAGCCTTCTCCAAGCACCCAGTCAAACAAAGGGTTAAAACAAAACCACAACAAACAGCAAGCACAGAAAAAAAAGCATGAGTTCCTCTGACTTTCCTAGCATCACCCATGTCCCTCTAGCACCACAGGAGAGAGGAGAGAAAAAAAAAATAGGCAAAAATACCCCAGCACTGGCAATGCAGAATAAATACGGAGCATTTGGAAGCAGAACATTACAGTAGTTTCACATTTACTTTTCCCATTGCTGCTGGGTTTGCAGGGCAGGATTGCTGGCAAGGCAAACCTGGGGGACAGCATTTGCTGAAAAATCTGCCTGGGTGCTGCACAAACCTGTAAGCAACTGGGAAAGGGAGATCCAGGCATCTTTACCCAGCAAAGGTGACAAGCAAAGCTGCGATGGAGCCACTGCAATTACTCCATGGCTATGCTGCAATTGCACAGTGACCAAATACAACCGCCTCAGGAAAAGACCAAGCAAAGCGCTCTTCCTCCATGCAACTGTGCAGTCGAGGTGAAAAATAAATAAATAACCCTCCATTACTCATTTCAAACCTTGCTGCATTTAACTGCCACAATAAAGGATTCCACCTCTTCTTCACTGAACTCCCACTGGCAACTTGCTCAGGGGGCTACATTTCCCTAAATGCTCACATTTCAATTAGCATTAGAATAATGAAATGGCTCAGTCATCTCACCCAAAAATGTACTGGAAAATAGAGAGCAGAGATTGGAAATGAGGATTTTTCCTCTCGCGCACACACACACGCCAGCATGATGGATTCAGGAGGAGGAAATATATTCCTTTCTCAACTCCACAGTGAGGAGATTAACATGAGCTTTGCTAACCGCGTCTCCAAACAAGGATAATGCAACTTCAAGTTGATTTTCCAGATAAACAAGCATGCAAACAAACGCAAAGTGCTCAACTAAAAATATCTCCATGTTCCGGTTCCTCTCCCCACCACCAGCACACTGAGATGGAAACACACAAGCCCAGCTCAGTACCAGAGTGAGTTGCAAAATTATAACAATGAGAGTTAAATAAGCTACTTAAGGGACAGCTCTCACTGCCCTATTTTTCCCTCCTCCCTTAAAAAGGAGAAACCGCAGATTCCCAGATACACTCAGCCAGGGCAGAGAAGGGAGGATTTTGTATGGGGGGGGGTGAAAAAATGGCATTCTAATCGGATCCAAAGTCTCAAAAAAGAGCAAGCAGCTTAGAACTTGCTTTTCTTGCCCAATTTGGGTATGTGTGGATGCGTGTGAATGTGGTGTTCTCCCCCCTCCCTTCGCAGAAGCACATAGTTAAAGGAAATAGCAGCTTTAGCATCTTTGCCTGCTGCGCTCTCCTGCTAAGGAATTAAATCCCATTTACTTTATTTCTCACAAGCCTTGGCCAAACTGTTGCTGGACTCCTTATTTTTTGTTTTTTCGCTGCCTCTCTCGGACGGGGCAGAGGAAAAAGCCGGTGCGCATCCACAGCGCGGTAAACAAGGCTGAGCAGTGCCAGGGAGCAGCAGGAGGCTGAGGGCCCGGCGCAGGCTGCTCGGCTCGCGACCCAGCGCCCGCCCGGAGAGCCCACTTACATCGAAGTGATGTTCCTTGAGATGTCCGTGATATTGATGCTCGTGTTGCCATTGCTGCTGCCTGAATCCTGCCCTTCCAAGAGAGGGAAGAGGTTCCCATCATCCGGCTTCTTGCAATTGATGTCTGTCTTGCTGCAAAGACAATTAGCAGGGCAAGCCAGCACCGAAAGCAGATAGTCTCCCCAAATGCTCCAGAGCAAAAATACCCTCCAGAAAGTGCACTTGGTAGGGCAAAGAGAGACATCCATCTCCGATT
>NW_010578492.1:8771-34312 GCF_000705375.1 Tinamus guttatus
CCTGCTGAGATCCCATCTTTCTTGGCCAAAAGAATGGGTGGGCCTGGTTATGGAGTTTTCCCTTGCCAGTCATCAAAGCATTTTTTGCACCTTTCACTCTCCCCTCTTTTGGGAGAGAGAGAGAACACTGATTGCCTTCAAAATGACAGAACAGTGGAAGGGAGGGAGCTTCCAGCTTTCTGTTCTACTCTTTCTTCTCCAACTGCAGGATGATCAATTCCAGCTGATGAGAGGTACAGAAGAAGTGGGAGAATTGGAGAAAGGATTACTTTAATTAATTGGTTGGAGAACAGTGAGTTTGCATAGGTATTAAAGTTCATACTTTAGCTTATAGGACCGTTATTACTGGAGGTGGTATACAAGAAATGCAAGAAGACATTTTTTTCTTAGAGGCCTGGTTGAGTTTGCAGGTCTGTCAGGCTGGAAAAAAAATGTTATATATAAAAAAAAGTAACAAAGCAACACATACTCTTGTTTCTAAACTGAGTAGTAGTAGTTATAGTACTCATGCCACAACATGCCACACTGCTTCACACTGCAATTTTGGGGAGATTCATAAGAATATCATGCTTTAAGAGTAAGTTAGGCCTCTAGTATTTAAAGATAATACTCTAGATTCTGCGCTAAGTTGGAAGACTGGTTTCTCCATTGATTGACATCAGTTGGAGCTTGGGCATGCAGTGTTATCTTATACATATCAGGAAAAGCTATCAAATCAGAAAGTGACTAAGTAGATTTTATATTAAAAAACTATTCATGGTTGTAGTTTGTCCTCAGGCCACACTTCATGAAGTGTCATCGGTAAACAAACATATTTTGAACCAGTGCAGAGTGTTCTCAAGTCATTTGGGAATTTCTCATCATGAAACTAATCCCAAAAGCAGTAAAACAAGAGATGGAACATTGAAACATAATATTCTTTTGTTAGTGAAAGAAAAACTCTATATTATTTAATATAAAATTTTCCTAATGTTATTTCAACTAGGCTGGTCATTGTTAACCATGATAAGAGCACTTGACCCAGTAATCTCTCTTCTCTGAGACTACTTCTGTAATTCCAAACATTTTGGAGCAACCATTAAAAAGAAAAACAACCTTTTGGAAAAATGTATCCTATTTATTTTCACTACAGATATCAAGTCTTTTCTATTTTTCTCTAACATCAAAAATGAAACCCAGGCAAAACAAAGCCCAAAAACAAAGTAGCAAAGAGACAAAAATAAAGTGATCCAAAGTTCAAGAGGCCCATATTGAATTCGGTGTGAATGACGAGCTGAAACCATGTTGTGCTGGGACAAATAAAGGTTAGCATATGTCTATTATGATACTAAAAAAAGAGAGACTCCCAAGGACATACAACCTGTATGTCTAATTTTGGAAAACAAGATTACCACTCTGGAGTATATAGAAACTGCCTAAGGTAATTTTTTAAGAACTCTGTACCCTCTTTCTTAGACCTTTCTGTGTCTATGAATTATGGGGGCTGGCAATAAGGTATTTTGGGAAGATGAAAATGAAATATAGCACCTATGTCATTAAAACTTAATTTTCAAACAATTGGCCGGGGGGAGGGGGGAGGTGTTGTAAAAAAGCATCTTCCATAGGCCCTCCTCAACTTCAATTTAAAGAAAATGCTGTCAGGAACTGTTGTTTTAGATGACAGTCAAAAGAAATTTGATTGTGTTTACTAAAGGCACTTTTCCAAAGAGCCTGATATTTTGAAATGCTTCACATTAGATACATGTATCATGTCCACCTTAAATTCTCCATACAGTTTCAGTCTAATAAGATATTCTTCATAAGACCAGGATTCATAGATAGGCTGTTAGGTTTTGCAGCCTTTTTTTTTTCTTTTCCTCAAAGAAAGTGAATTTTTAGATAAACCTTGGTGAAATGAAACCTTGCTTCAATTATCCCTTTGGACTTGAATATGATTATTCACAAGCAAGATGTATATTCAGTGGTTTGGATTTATTAGGTTAAGCTTATGAACTGTGACATCCATGTGCAGTATGATGCTAAAAAGCATATCTCAGCGATGGCTTAAATTCAGTTGTTAATGAAAGGCAATTTGGGGGCCAAACACTGTTTTCAATTGCATTTTTGCATTAACTCTAATGAAGTCAGTAGACTTATTTTCAATTTACCTTGGAGCCTTTGAGAATAGAACACCATTCATTGTATAGATTTAAGTACACATTTATGAATATAAACATTTGGGGGGCGTGCAATATATTAGTTGCTTTGTCATCACTATTTCTTCTCTTATTTGTTGTCTTCAGCTAAATAGAAAACCTTTAGGTATCCAGGTTGCTTGCTCTATTTTGGTTCAGATAGAAGGTGTGATCATGTGTATGTTTCATATAATATAAATTAATTGTGTGCATTTCCTTGTGCATAATTGAGTTTTTGAAAAATCTCCTATGTATTGGCAATACTGAAAGTGTTAGGCAGTCTTTGCTGTGAAAAGATGTCATTGTTTACGGATAAAAACCTTAGTATGCACTGGAAACCAGATCAGTAAGAATTTGACAGAGTTCTGTCATATATTTTATAAGCTGTCTTGTGTAGCCAGTGCTGTTGTACTTCTCCCTTGGCCTCAGCATCTCTTCTATTTCACTACTTGGCCTCCTCTAAAGAGACTACTAATTTTAACACATTCTGTGGTTTTGTAATGTGGTAAATTCCCACTATGTGCTAGACAAATAACTTGCATTTGTGATTTAAGTCACACTTGAGCTTGAGCTGTCAGAGGTGAAAGATTAATACATCGTTCAAGCTAATTAGTTTGTTGCCCCTCCCAAACCCTTCGGGGATGTTTGCATTCTGGGAATTTTACATAACTTTCAGTTTTGAAGTTGAAATTGTTTTCAAAATACACAAAACTATAATTGCACCATCAGTGACCAGATTGTTCCATTTTAATTATTTTGCTAAGGAGTGCAGAGAATTTTGTTCCACAAGCTGTTTTCCCTTTACTTTTTTCAAAAACAAACTTTAAAATGCAATTGTTTTAGAACTTTAATCTTCAAGTACGTGTTGATGCTTAATGACATGACAAGAAGAAAGGCTGTACACACCTTAAGTAAAGTTTTCTAATCTTATACTCCATTCACTAACTCACTTGGATAATTTTGGATGCCTCTCAGAATATTTGACACCATTCAAATCTGCCTTTTCCTCTAAAAACGATGCAAAGTACTAATTCCCTTCACATGGAAATGTTTGTAATGCCATGAAAAGGGAGAACAAATGATATTACAAAGCTTAAGGGGAACTTAAGGGGATAGTGCTTTAACTCAAAGTTAAAGACGGCGACTTAGTTACCAATTATTTATTGTTATTTACATAAGAGAATAAAACAAAAATTGGAGAATGTTTCATATGTTTTAGAAAAAAAAAAGGAAAGCAAACTGGTCTTAATTTTCTCATGTATATTGAATCTGGTAATCTGTAATCTTACAAAATAGTTTAAATAATTTTTGGTTTCACAGTGGGCAAATTTACCTAGATGCAGTCTGACAGTCTATTAGCAAAATAACCACATCGTCATTATTTGGAATCTTTTCCATTTTCCATGGCTGTTTGGTAGAGAGATTTCCTTCAAAAATGGATGTGTTAAGTGTCAAGAACTGTCTGAGACAGCTATGCATTAGATGGTTTGATGTCTTGTTACAGTACATAGAATAGTTATGCTTGGCAAAAGTGTGTATTCTCAGCACAGAGGAAAATATTAAGACTTATTCATAATGTAAAAGAATGAAATTAAGCTTCCGTTAAGGAAACCCCTCCTCCTCTTTTTTCATTCACTGGATGTCCCTAGCAGTCAGTTTTCCTTCCCATACAGTGTAATTTTACAGCAGTTTACTGAACATTATACTAAAAATATGTGGTGCCAGGTTCTGCTTTTGTGTAGGAACCAAGGCCTTTGCCTCATTTCAAACAATTGGACTGTTTTAAAACCATCTTTAACTTTTACCCTTCACACAGTTCAACGACATTTCAGGATAGCTGTTTGGCAGCCATCTCAGGTACTGCCTGCACTGAGAGCTCGCTGACTGCCAAAAACTGCAGATGCTCTGTGACAAAACACTTGGCAGTAAAGTTTGTAGAGATAAACAGCCCAGAAATATCTTATAATTTCAAAGCACGGGGGGCAGAATGTTTTACAATATAGCAGTCATAATGTAAACATTTAATTTGGCAATCTTCACCCACTTTTCAATTAACCGCATTACGCAGATACTTCAGGTCTGCAATAAAATTTATTGCTGCTTCTTTTAGAATGCAGTTTTTGATAGACAGATTTGAAGAATTTAGGGGGCTTTCTATCAATAACACATTTAAAATGTTAGGCTGTCATAAAAGTATCAATTCCATCTCTAAAATGCCATAATTCTGGCTTCATTAAAAGCCTTCATATTAAAAATATTTATATTAATTGGGGCTTTTGGTTTCTCCCAAAGCAAGTAACAGGATCTTAATAGAAAGAGGTGAAATCACTTCCAGAGCTACCAAAAGACATTTGTGATGGTGATTATAAGAAAACTTAAATGTTCTATTGCATAATGTCTTACATTATATCTTATGCATATAATTACAAAGCACAGTAATAGAATGTAAAATGTTGCAGTTTGAAAGCCGTAGTGCTGGTGGGGGAAGGAGATATCAAATACTGTGTCAGCTATACGCCCGACTCTGGCAGTATCGGATTCATGAACAGTCTGTCAACTGTAGGTCTGATCTCCCTCGCCAAACAAGTAGTCGAGTTCACAAACAGTATGATTTATTCAAATGCAACATTTACAAAGCAGGTTTCGGATGACAGTACAGGAAATTCTCTACTACAGCGTGGGGTTTTTCACTAACTCTGATGTACAAATATGCAATCATCACTCACCCCAGAAGATGGGAGAGGGCTCTCGGTCTCGAGTCTCCTCAGGCGGCATCCTGACGCAAGGGGAGGAAAGGGGGATCAGCCCGTCAACTGACCCTGGAGTTAGGATGGATTCTTCCCCCCTCCTTTTCCTCCTGAATTCACCTTTTATACTTTTCTTTACATTCAGGTGGAGCTTGAGTGGCTATACTTAATATTGTTATTGATTGGTGAAAAAGTTTCTCGCATTCATTTAAAGGTACAGTCAATCGAAAATCTAGAGCGCATGCTCAGTGAGGAGTGGTTGTACCTCGGAGGCAGGTAACTTTTGGGATGAAGGTGTGTTTTGACATTATAATGAGCTTATAAGGAGTAAAGTTCAAGCAAAGATCATCCGAAAGGAGTGATTTGCCACCCTTGCTGGCTCAGCACTGGACATGTTATCGTATATCTCCCATTAGACAGCTACCGTGCGACTTAGCAGCAGCCCAGCACAGGGAGTGCATCAGAGTTTTGCTGCGGTGCCTTCACTCCGCTCCATCCTCTGTTACTCCCCTTTGCAGCTGTGAGGAGGGCAGATTGTGTTGCCTAGGGAGCCGTGGAGGAGCTGAGTCCGTGCGTACCAACCATCCTGGAAGTGGCAACTGTGTATCACCCCAAGCAAGCTTTGTAATGCCAAAACTTCTGTTAGGCCCTAGGTTTCCTCTCAGTTCCTGCTTTCAAACAATTCTTCCACACAACTAAATACAGCTTTTAGTTTGAGGATGTTACTAATAAATTATATAGGCAAGTCCCACAGACTAATACTCTAGAGCTATGTTCTCTGAGCACAGAATAGCCACCAAAAATTGTGCAATTACAGAAGTGTTTTTAGGGACATGTCTTCTTCCACAACATTATGAGGCAGCTCTCATTAGTAGAGAACAAAATGGTTTTGTCATAGTCCTCCCAGGAGGAAAGATAGCTCTTTGCAGAAAAACTGGAAGATACTCCAATGTCAAAACTAGAAAAAAAAAAAGTCATAGCTACTATAAAAACAAATACTGTGTTTCAAAACCCACTGGGAGGATCCTGTTGAGTAAGAGGTTAGGAAAGTTAGTGCTTGCCTACTTAAGTTCATGAATTATAACTAAGGATCAATTTATTTATAAAAATAGAACCTCTGGTATACTGTGATTAATGCTCTTTTATACAGCAGTTACAAGTTTTATATATATGCTTTATTTCTGATTTCTGGTTCTTAAAAAACAAAACTTATAATTGGTTCTTAAATTAAAAATAGTAATTGAAAATTAAAATCCAAAAAGGACACTAAAGGGCTGCCCTTGGTAAACACCGAAGCAAAGGCGGCATTCAGCATCTCTGCTTTTTCTGTGTTATTTGTAATCAGGGTGCCCATCCTGTTCACCAGCAGACCTGCGTTTTCCCTGATGTTCCTTTTGTTGTTTATATATTTGAAGAAATTTTTTCTTGTTATTTTTAACATCCCTTGCCAGAGTGCGTTCCAAACACGCCTTCGCTTTCCTTGTCGCATCTCTGCATTCCCTGACTACGTTCCTGTATTTCTCCCAGGGGGCCTGTCCTTTTTTCCACATTCTTTATACCGTCGCCTTCTGCTTGAGCATTGCCACAAGCTCCTTGCTCATCCACGCAGGTCTCCTGCCCCCTCTGCCTGACTTCTTACTCATAGGGATGCACTGTTGCTGGGCGTGGAGGAAGTGCCGCTTGAAAACTAACTAGCTCTCTTGGGCCCCCCTTTCCTTCTAGAGCTCTAGCCCATGGGATTCTTCCGAGGAGGTCTCTGAAGAGGCTAAAGTTGTCCCTCCTGAAGTCCCTTGTTGCAAGGCTACTTACAGCCCTGCCTTCTCCTCGTTGACAACAATCCGGAATGACATGGTCTATGTCCTGCAGATCATCCAGCTTTATTTTTAGTAGGGCTGATAAGTGATGGGGAAAGGCATCCTGACACTTGGCAGGGTACTGAAATGCTATCACAGGCTTGTTACAGAAATGCCTTGGAGATTGAGTGGAGATTTTTACTTTAAACTTTAAATGAAGAAAAGAAAGATGTGGAAATAGGTAGCAGTGACAATTTTTGTGAGTATCATTGAATGCATAAATTGTCAGTAGGGTTTTAAATGGATGTGCTGTGACCAAAAAGCAGGCAAGTGAAAGAAACTACTTGAGCCTCTTAGAAAGTCCTAAACATTTCAATTCTAAATGTGTGTGAGAGTTGATGAAAAACATGATAGAGACTGAATAGATTTGCCCGTACCTAATTTTCATTGGACTGAATGCATTTTAAATGCTATTGTAAAAGTGTATTCTCTTTTTTTTTTCTTTTTTATAGATAACATCAAATAAATGCAATTAGGTCAGTAAATACCAAAGAACAACAACAGAGGACTAATTTTGTTAAGTAATTCGTCAATTGGATTATAGTTATGGATAGAATCCCACATACTAAGTTATTGGAGGAATTCAAAATAACTTTTGTCTCTCCTGGTCACAAGAGAGATACTTAGGCTCTGAGTTTGGGAAGTAAAAATTGCTTTTAGTTGATTTGGTGTGTTTTCTCTTTTTCCCAAACAATCCATGTAAATTAAGACTATATAGCTGTTTATATAAGGAGCATAATTATTCAGAATTGTTATTGTGTTTAATTATTGTGAATATAAGTATAGCACTAGGAGTAGAAATACCTTTAGGAATAAAATGCTAGAAACTTTTTAACAGACTTTATCAATTTCATGAGCCATAAGAATTCAGTTTGGTCATGCCTGGTACTTTTAAACGAGTCCCATCAGAGAAATTCTTATTGATTCCCTTATCAGGCTGCATAAGTCCATGAGAATGTTGATCACAACCCAAAGGGAGCATTTTTATTATTCATAAGGTATAACAGTGAGTAATCCCTGTTCTCTTAATCTATATCCACCCTAATTGTGAGGTGTGAATAGTGGTCATTCTGGAAAACTTGCCTGTCACAACCTCCGGGTGGAGAAATACAGCTTTAGGCCAAGATGAATTTCATGAGAGAATTGGATTTTCTTGTGTTCTTGCTGCTACCAATAGCTTACTGCTGTCCTGAAAATACTCTATTATCATTCTCATTTCAGTTATAAGTAGACATTAAAGGGATATTGTTTGTTATTCAGATATACATCTTCTATAGATCTATTTGAAAACATAAAAGGATTTGGTGTCTTTGCAGATTTGTTTCCTATAACTCTAAGAGAGAATATATCTTTAACTGTTTATAAATCTAAAGATTATTGTATAACTAGCCAGTGGGTTTCATTTGCATTTCAGCTGTTAATGATAGCAAATGCATGGAAATCTGAACCACTTAGAGACTGAGCCTTGAGACTGCACACTTTTCTGGATTGACACTGGGTTGCTCAAACAGTACAGATAGATAGATTGATTTTATATGACTCAAATGTTCAGCAGCAACCAATATGAAAGGAGGCCGAGTTTGAAAGGGCACTGTAAAAATGATTTTTTTTTAACAAATGCGAGTTTTGTGTGTACACATAGAGTGCAGGGGACAGAGTACCAGAAGGGAGAGAGATAAGGCAAAATCTGAGAAGTCTGCAGTTTATAGCTGAAGCAATATCATCTGCTAGAAATCTTTCATAAGAGAATTTGGCATAATTACAGAACATACACCCTAGTTCTTGTGCAAGGAGCTATGTCTGTTCTAACTCCTTCAGGTCAATTGAGTTTAAACCAGTTAGTTATCCAGGAAAAATGAAAAGTAGTGGTCAGCTTTTCCTGGGTATTTACTGTGCATATATGGAATTACAAGTGCTCAAACACACCTAAAAAGATGTCAAGCTGAATCTTTAACAGGCTCGTGTACGTGTTAGTGCACATGGACACAAAATGAATGGTATTGTATTGTTCCCTGATGAGGGTGGGTATAGGATATAAGTAACTTTTTTTTTGCCATAAAGTCTTTAGAAAACATCTAAAATATTTCTGTAAGAAAACCTTTCATGAAAGTATTCTTCCAGCAACACACAAGGGATTTATGTGCTTAACTCCATCATGTGCAAGACAAAGTAAATGACTACCCATGGTGGATCTGTGGATAGCAGGGTTTATTTAAGAACTTAGCCTACTTGATTATCTCACATACTCACTCATTCCCTACCCCAGCATTCACTAGGTCTCAACTTCCTTCCCAGCAGGGAGATTGCTGCTGGTTGGCAGGGAAGAATGGCAGAAAGTTGTGTCAGTTTGTGCTGTGCAACTGCTCGTAGTTACCAGTTGTAGGCATTGCCGGCCAAGGTTCCTGGGTATCCCCTGGCATTTGTCTCCATGCCTGATCTCCAGGATCTTTTCCCACTTCCAAGATCTTTCCTCCAACCAGGATCCTCACCGTCTTCTTTCTGGCTCCTCTTCTTTCTGAGACCAATTCTTTATGGGAACTCTTCTTTACAGGACTAGCTCTTCTTTCCAGAACCCACAATTTTCCCAGTCTAAACAGTCTATGTGCAGAAGCACAGTGTGTGATCAGCCTCCTAATTGGTGGTTCTGTTTCATTTCTCTTTACTAACTGGAGGATTCAGGACATGACACTTTTGTTTAGTCTAGGTGTTATCAAAATTTATATCCTGCTAGAAAGTAGTGGGCTTTTGCTTGAGAGTTCAAAAGTTCAGTTTCGGACATTCACCCACACACATAAACCCAGTTATTTGCCACCTATTAACATTCACAATTCAAGATATCTTTTCACCTACAACATAATCCACCCCTTGCATCTGCATCTAGACTATTTAGATATTGTAATGATGCAGTCATTTGGTTAACAGACTATGGGTATCACTCAGGCTTGGACATACTACATTAAGTTAGGATTGGTAATTTATTTCCAGATGCAAAAAGGTAGAGATACATTTATTTTATGGGGTAATACTTTGCATATGGAACATATAGTCTGATTAATTCATTTACTTGCTGTATTCTATTGCACAATACTTCAGGTCTATAGAGTTAAAGGTTTCACTTCTTAATTTTAACTTTTTTTTGTGAGGCCTTTTCATCTGGATGGTGCTTTCGGGTAGGCTTTAGTCTATGATATTCCACCCCTTGGATTGTGTTGACACTATAATATGGTTATGTGGTTAATATGATGAGTATACAGCAATATCTCAAACTTCCTGTGAGTGCAGCAGTTTGCCCATCTCCCAGCTTAATTGCAGTGACTGACTCCAATCTGATGAGCCCATGTTGTGGCAACATCTGCTCTTGTCTCACAGGTGTTCTGGAGCAGGTGGATCAGTCCCCCAATAGGGTGTTGGAATCATCAAGAGGCACACTACATGCAACCACACAAAGTTATATGAAAATAATTAGTATAAAAACATTACATTTGAATGTGTTTCCATGTTTAGCAGCTATGCAATCCCCCTCTCCCCCCATATGGGGATATAGACAGGCAAAGTAATGTATAATCTTTTCTTTTTTTGTAAATTTTTAAATAATGGGAAATGTGTGTTTTTTCTTGAAAATGACTGAATCAATATTTTAGCAAAACAACAAATCTTGACTGGAAGGAAATATGGAAAATTTATTCTTTCAAATATAAAAGTCAGAAAAAAATATAGCCATGAAAAAGACTGTGTTTGTCCAATCTTAATTTTTTAAAGAAAACCTTTATTTTGTTTTGAGCTCCTAAACATACTTATTCTTAGGGGCAAAGTCAGTATTGTCTGATGCTGGCTTGAAGAAACACTCAACACTGAAATGTTCAAGAAAAGTATGTTCCAGTCTAATCTTGGATTTCTTATGGTGCATAAAAAACAGCATTGTAATTTAATTGCTGTTTATTTCTTCTAATTAGCTTATTGTGCCATGGCATACTTACTGTTTTAGGAGATTGATTTCTATAGAATATTATCTCATAGAGCTCTTGCAAGCCTCTGTTAATTAGTATTTGTAAACTACTATGTGGTCCTTGGTTAGATGATGTTATAGACTTGCAAAGTGTTATGATTGTATTCTGAAAGGTTGAGAAACCTAGCTTTTAATACTATGTTTTAATGGAAGATACAATGTAGTTATTTCAGTCAAAAAAATGCAGTTTACCTGACAGTTTCTGTTAAACAGTGCTTTCTTTTGTGCTTCTCAGCTATCAGTAATTTCCCATAAAGCTCCTTATCCAAAGCCCACTGAAGCAACTAAGAGTCTGGGCACTGATTTCAACAACCTTCACTTGGGTCAGACCCATAGTGAACAACAGTGATTTTTTCATGGGCATATCATTATTGATTGACTGACCCAAAATGCTAACAGAAATGAAATGCTGGCTGTGTAGGAGTCAGTGGCAAAATTCCTTTGCTTTTCCATAAGGCCACATCATGACCATCCTGACCCTGACTTGCAGACTGACTTCCCAGCTTGACCTCAGACCTGCCTCATCACCACTAGCTTGCCTGATGATCTGGAATCTTGGTCGAACTTGGCTACTGTCTCTGGGTCTGCTCTGCTCACCTTGCTCGGGTACTGTGGGATTGGGCCCTGGCTGGAGAGGCCCCTGCCCTGCTGGCCACATTATCACACTCGACCTCTGGCTCCCCACCCCTTAAGGAGTAGCAGCCCCTTGCTGCATCTTGACAACAAAATTCCAATATCACTAGTGTTGGTGAGGATAATGCACATAGAATGAAAATTGTGTGATAATTTAAGGTTATCAGATCTAGACTTAAAGACTAAAGTTGTTTTTGCAAAATTAATTTAGTAAAAGTCACTGGAAAAGCTATCAATCCAATCTGTTTTTTTTTTTTTTTTTTTTCAGAATAAAATACCATAGGTACTAGAAGGCAAGTGAATAGTAAAATTAGGAAAATAATAATTAACAGCAATCTTTACAAATACACAGATGGAAGAGTGTATTTTTTTTAGTTCTTTCTATTTTTGCAGATCATATTTTTTGGAGGGGAGAAAGTGTTTTGCTTCTTTGTCATGGTAGTAAAACTATAGCAATAATGTTCTGAGCTGTCAGGCTTTGAAAGGTGAACAGTTGCATTTGGAGTGGTCTTTACACTGGTACAACAACTAGACTCAAATTTGCTATGATGTAACACTGAAAGATGACAGTTTGGGAGGGAGTAAATCCCCTGACAGGTATACGGAGACTTGAACAGCATCAAAGTGATACTTGTATAGTGTCAAGTCTTCCTTCATCCTCCCCTATATCCCCTATATCCAAATTGCAAGTCTAGCAAAGAATAAGAGTGTATTTGTATGATGGCAAGCATTTTTTTTATTTGGGTTATGAAATTGATGGATTTTTAGCTTGCAATATAAAAAAAAATGGTCATAGTTCTTCCAATTTCCTATTTTCTTTGTATATAAGACTTGCTATCACATCTTATTTTGTGAATAGTTTTTCACAACTGTAGAGTATAAAATTCTTATATTACACGTGCCTGATGAATCAAGAAGAGAAATTGAAGTCCAGGGGGGTTCACTGTTGAATGAAGTCGATGTAACAGAATTAGTTGTTAGATTATTATTATATTACTTTTAATGCTATTTTTATTTTTTTACTTTTTAATTTTATTATAGTTATTTTACTGTTTGTTCTTCTTTGATTTCTTTATAGAATCTGGACGATCGGGAAGTCCGAGACACAATGATCCTGCCAAGAATCCACCAGGTAAATATGAGTTCCACGATATATGCAGTCTAACCTGCTTTCCAAACAAAGTTACTACTGTTAATAATTAAAGAGAACATAATTAGTCAGCAATGTATTTTGCACTAGTAAGTGAAATCTGGGTAAACAGTGATTTTATTAGCTCTTTTGGATTGGCAATGAATTGTAGTTTCATTAACGCTTGTTAATATACCTGAGGACATATCTCATAAGTGAAATGTACTTTCTTACAGTCACTTATCTGATTTTAGTGACACTATTCTGCTAAATTATTTGAAGATAAAATACTAGTTGCTAAAATATACTTTAAGAAAAAAGTATCAGGACATCATCTTTTCCATATTCATAAATATTCTAGTAGGTGCATTTACATTTTTATTTGCGTATTTATGATGCTAGTACTACTGATTCAAACATTTGGAATATAAATTTTGATAATTTCCAAAACAAAAATTAACTGTTAAATGAGAAAAGAGATTATATTTTACTTTATACAAACCACAGTAAGCAATGCTCAGTGCGCATCACACATGCATACCATATGTGAGTATCCTCTTTGTAAAAGCAAAGAGCAGTGGAGCAGTGATGTATACAACATATAGATCCCAATAATTCTAAAGATAAATATATTGCGTTCATATTTATGTCATGTAATCTCCAATTTAGCCAAATGAGTTTATATAATAATTACAGATAGGAGACTTCCATGGAAGCCTTGGTTTCTCAATTGTCTATATAAATGGTATGTAGCTACATTACTAGGATAGCTGATAATGAAATTATCTTCACTGCACTGCTCCAAAGTGTGTCTGAATTTCTGTGGCAGGGAAAGTAAATCACATCTGCTTGTCTCAGAATACATAAGGAGATATCAGAATAGTAAATTGTTAACTACTAAAACCTGATTGCCTAACTGTAAATTGCTAAATATATATATTTCAGCATGTAAGTAAACAAAATAAAAAACAGGAGATAATGTGAAGTCACTACCAACAGGGCAAAAGTTAAGCCAAAAAGCTGTTCAGCAGAAATCGATTACTGACCATCCTATAATGAAATTGCTTTCTCCAGTTGATAGTGCTCTTAGCTTAATACTGACATAAAAATTGAAAAGGAAAATAAAGGAACTGACTTTTATATTGTTTTTATATGGCTAACTAGAAACTCATTATACTGCTTGCTAATTTTCATGGACATATTAAGGAATCTTTTTTTTTTCCTACAGACTCTCAAATTCTTTTAAACCTCTGTCTGAATTTTCGTTCTTGTTTCATCCTGTGATCTGCTTTAGGTATATTTTGATCTATTTTTTGAACTTTCTATGTTTATATTGTTAGATGCTCCATGTATTTTTGTATATTTATTTATTTGTTTTCTAATTATACCAATTATGCTGTTGTGATCTTTTTTCAGTGTACCTTGAAGATAGTTTTTTAAAATCTGGAGTGTTCAATGTGTTGCAACTTGTGAGGGCATCCAGAAGTAAGTTACCAATTATATTTAATTATTTACCACATGCTAAGAGCTTTATCCAAAGACTGCTAAAACAGAGTGAGGGTTTTCTATTAACATGAATGGAGTTTGCCTTGGGCCCAAAGATGGGTAGAAAATGCATAATGTTATGCAGAATTCTGATAACTTTGAGTACAATATTACAATTTATCTTACATGCATTTATAACAGAAGGCTTTCTTGGTCTCTTCAAATATGGAATGGAGTCTCTTATCTAAAGAGAAAATCATATTCTCATGCATGATTGCATGGACTGATATGACAATAATAGGTTTCATTACCTCCAGTAAATTTATTTTTTGGGATTTCAACTTTTTCTGGTTATTCTGCACATCCTTGAATTCTGCAAGCCATCTGATTATTCTTTTATCTTAGTTTTCTTTCTAATTCATAGCTCTAAAAGAAAAATTACATCATAGCAAGGATAGGGAAGATGACTAATGTATTATAAGCTAGTCTATTCTATTTAGAGCACTTGCTGTAATAATTGAGGTTTTAATTGCAGTAATTTGTTTGGGGATTGGAAAGAATATTAACGCCAGCACACGCAAAAACACAAAAGACATCATTAGTTATAAATATCAAAGTTCAGGTAAAGTTTTTGTTGTAGATAAAAAGTTCAATGTTGTATGTTTAATGAATATAAATGGAAGATCTGTTTTGTTGACATCTAAGAATTTAAAGTGATGCTATGACATAAAATAATGCATATTTTAGTGATGACATAATATATTGCCAAGATGATGACAGTGGAATGGTCCAGGAAAACCTCTTTCATGATTGGATGAGGGCAAGAACAAAAATGAGACAGAACTCTCCAAATATATCTGTCCTACATCTTACATGGGAGCTAATTTATACTAGGACAGGATGCTTAAGAAATGTAGTTAATTTAGCAAGGCTTAAGGTGTAAATCTCATTTAACATTTAACATTTAACAATTATTATTTTTTCTTTTTTTGATGCAACAAAATATTGAACATCATGGTCCTGCAGTATTAAAACATGATGTTTTGTGTGTGTGTGTGTGTGTGTGTGTTTGCTCAAGGTGTAGTTTTGCCATTTTGAAGAAGTTGAGGATTTGCATATGTGAAATTCAGGTTTACTTGTAGTTGACAGATGTTTAAATACATTTTAAAGTATTTGGTCATTTAAAAAAGAATCAGTATTGTAGAGTACGTTAAGAAATCATGCCTTCTACTGCTGACCTTTGCATGTAACATACTTTTTATCCATGCATTTTTTTAACCTCAGGCCACAATGGAATATGTGTGTTTGTGTGTAGGTGTACATAAACAAAGAGCATCTCTGTCATTGGGTGAAAGAAAAAGGAAGCACTACAATATGGTCTCAGTGCAGAAATCCACTTTTAATACAAATAAGAAAACACTAATGCATACGTGAATGAGTTTCTGTGTCTCCAAAAATGTTGCCTCCAGTTATATTATTTGCTCTAATAAAGGACATTAGCTCTCCCTATAAACCTTGCCTCATTTTGTAACTGTCCTTTTACAGAAGGCTTATCTTTGTATCATTTTTTGTCACTTCTTCACAGTGAGACAATTATTGAGACAATAGATATGTATGTTAAGTCTGCATAATTATTAAGGGATTTCTAGGGATGGTGAGGAGCAAATTCATTTTTAAGATATTTAAACATTGATAGAACTTGATTTCTGCAGGAGGCAGAAAAATAGATATATACAGTAACATCATGTTGTTTTCCAGTGCTTAAAGTTAAAATGGTAAAAAGATTAGAGATTATCTTTGACTCTTAGTGATGTGTTTTTCAGCAACTATAACCCAGGGAACTGGTATGAACTTCCCAATTGGAGAACTTCTGAGCCAACCATATTACCATGACATGAACTCAGGTGTAAACCTACATAGGTCACTATCCTCTCCACCAAGCAGGTAAAAACATGAAATAAATACTGATACAAAGCTGACATTAATGGTATGAGAAAAGCAATCCACAAATGCTATCAACAGCATAATGTTTTCTGATTTTTCATGGATTTTGTCAAGTAGGATATTTATATAGTCTATCATATATAGATAAGTAACTTAAGGGAAAAACCCACATCTTCCTATAATTTGAAATGGTGACATAACTGTGTGTTATTAACATTGATATCACAGATAACCCTTCTGTCAGGTTTTGAAAAGGTTACTAATGATCTATTAAAAAAGAGTAAAAAAAAAGAGTATTACATGCCCTTAAACTGCTACTCAGTAACAAAGAGATCTTATGGCTTGGAGAATACTAGAAGTGTTTAATGCTACTAGCTAATTTTATGCACAAAAGTTGTCTTTGAGAGCTCCTTCTTGGATTTCCTTCTTGACTGTTATGTGAGAACTGATATTCTTTCCTGTGGAATAGGTTTTAGGGCACATTAAGCAAACAGGTCGAACCGCAAGGGGTCTATATTCATAGCACCACCACTGCTTCCCCTTTAAGGGCAAGTACACCCAACAGAGTGGAGAACAGGAGAAACATGTAAGATAGGTAAACTCTTCAAACTCTTATTACCATTTTTGAGGTTCTCTGCGTGCCTGATAGAGCAAGATTTGGCCTCAAGAGGCCACTTCCCTGCTTCAGCATGCTCTGCTCTCTCTTTCCCCCACCTTCTTCCAGATTCTGAGAAACATTCCTTTCATACTCTCAAGAGAGGCAAGCAATACGATAGAGCTGAAGAATCTGCTATCTGCTCTCATTCCAAATCTAGCATGATGTGTTGTTACTCCTTGAAATCCCTTTGTTTTCTAAAGCTATCCTATAATACCATAATATTACAAATACTATGGAATCTCTCATACTGCAGGATTCTGCACCTTCAGTGAACCAGGAAGTATTTGAGTAGTGAAACAGTTTTTTTTTTTTTTTTAAATATATTTTTAACAGGGCTAGAGTATTCTTCCACCAGCATTTAGTGTTTATTAAGCCCACATCTCTGGATTTAACTCCACTATTTTCAGCTTTACAGTTTACCTAGTGTGCTTAAAGAAGGACAGATTCATGCTCACAGCATTGTTTGATTACAAAAAATACACTAAATCCTTCATCCTTTTAGCAGTCTGCTTAGCATCTTCAGTATATACTGTTTTTTCCCTTATTGACACATTTGGAAAAGTTCCAGTCATGCCTGACTGACTTTATTATTAAGATCCCTTCAATGCTTTATTTTGTTTTCATTGATTTTCTGCAGTGTTTAACATTTTCATGATACAACATTTTTATAGCAGGTAACAGGAATTGGATCCTTGGTTGTGCAACTGAATGCTGGTAGATTTAGAACCTAATAGGGATTTTGCATACCATCCATTCATGCCATATCCAAACTGTAAGGACATATGAAAAATGTAAGCACACACCTACATTAGACATTATTATATAGCATATGCAATATTTTAATACATCAGATTTGAAATTTGCAACTTTTGCTTTTTATGCCTGAAGTACTTTCTGTTGAAATACTTGTTGAAATTCAAATGTACCACTACTAGCTGCATATCATATTTACTACCAAATCTTTCATTATTTCAACAGCAAATGTTTCAGAAGTATTTCTATAGATGAGAATATGGAACCAAGCCCAACAGGAGACTTTTATCCTTCACCAAATTCACCAGCTCCTGGGAATCGGACATGGCATGAAAGAGATCAAGGTGAGTAATATGGGGCAAATTAATCCCAAAGTTTTGAAACATATAATAATTCTTCACATCTACCTTTTCAGTCGTTGCAATAAATGTTGCTTTTAAATAATGCTTTTTTAAAGGAATCATGTATTTTCTATGTAGTATATATTTGTTGATTTTTAAAAAATATAATTAAAAAAACAACAATCAAAGGTGCATAGCATGAACAGACACATAGCTTTTTCCACCTGGTTGACTGCGATATTGTTATCAAAATATTTATTGCAAATGAAATAATCTATATTGCCTATACTTTATAAAAGAATGTTGCAGTGGGATTGTGAGTAAAATATTTTGAGCTTTCTCTAACTTTCTCTAAAGAGCCTTCATGTAGCTCTGAGAGACTACATTTGAATGCTAAGGTGTGTTAATATATATTTCCATTTTGGGTAATCAGAAGCAAGTTTGTTTGGAGAAGAAAATTATGATTGCCAAAAGTAAATTTAATTTTCATAACTTTCTCTGATATTACATTGATGTTTCATGAACCTTAATGTCAGTGTAGACTTTTCCCTTCTCTTTGTGATGTGAAAGAATATTCCAACATATAGGCATTTGTACACTGTGTTGTTTAGTGGGTCTTCTGTTTGAGGCTCTGTAGGTTTTTTTTTTGTAAAATCTATAAAATATGCAGTTTGGCATGTAAAAGGGAAACAGAGCAAAAGACATGTAGTTCCTTTCTTTGCTGCTCTTCATGATGTTCGCCTTCCTCTGGATGCACTCCTCTCACCTCTTTGGTTTTGACTGACTCTTTGGGGTGCTCTTGCTGTTTATGTTGCCTTAGGGTTTTTTTACTTGTACTTTTCTGCCTTTAGATGTTCTCTTTTATCTTTGTGTGCATGGTAACATGTGCTCAGAAATTTAATTTAACTGTATTTTATTTTCATTTATTTTAGTGATACTTAGTCTCTTTTTAATCTGTTTCTCCTTGCCTTTATATTCTAACTCTGTGTTTCATGAGTTGAATATGGAAGGAATTCTTTTATATTCTCATCATTAGTCTGTCTTTTTGTTAACTTCCTCTCTCATAAAGTTGTTTCAAGAGACTGGATTTGTTTGTTTGTTTCCTTCATTTTTCTATACATTCCTTCTCATGGGTCTATTGTATTTTCTTTTTTCTTTTTTTTTTAATCTGTTTCCAGCATTATCTGCTGATCTTAAAAAATCTAGCCTGTGACATAAGAACAGCACGGCAATAGAATTGCTTTTCAGCCCCCAGAAGGTATCCTTAGTACGAACATTCTCCTTTATGAATGTGGTCTGTTTTGCCATGATATGTCTATTGCCATTTTTCATGTGAAACAATATTGTACCTCAGCTCTTTTTTTGTTTTTTAAATACTTTTTTGTTATTGTTTGTGGGGGAAAAATAGTCCCAGTGCTCTTCTCAGAAGTGGTCTCTGCATATCCCCACTTGTGGAATGTAGTCCTGTTGTGCTGCTGAGTGAGCTGTAAGGGATTCTCAGAATGCAATGCCTCTTGGGCTGCCTGAGTCCCAGTTCTGCTGAGCCAGATTTTTACAGTTGATCTCTGCAGTCTCCAACTATCTAAATTCCTTATTATTCACTGGTCATTTTTTTGCTGCTAAAAACTATACTTTGTGAATAGACTCTTAGCTTGTTTGCTTTTTACCAGCCTTCTTCATTTTAATAGTAACAAACAATTTTATTGTGTGGATTGCTTAAGTAATTTTACAGAGAACCCTTTGCCATTGGGTAGTTAGAATTTTGGACTGTAACTACAGTCTTTGTCTCTCTTTGGGTTCAGTAAAATTTTCCTCGTATCACACTCTACTTATTAGCTATAAAAATCCAGGCTTTGACCTTTGACCTTTTACATTTAACAGAACTCTTTCTGTCATGCTGTTGTCCAAAAAGCAAATTTGCTGCCCAGTGTTCAATGAGTCAATAATCACACACTCAGGAGAGAGATTTGCTTGTTTATTTTGGAGTTTCACAAGGCTGGGTTCTCTGTGATTTCTCACAAATTGAGCACACTCCCAACTTTCCAAACTATATTTACATACTCAGTAATTATCCCAAGTACATCCCTCTTACACTGATTGGTTATTAATTTTCATACAATTATAATTTTGCTTACTCATTGTGCCTGCTATTGCACATGCTCAGGGGAAGTGTCTTCACCAGGGCAAGGGTCTTTTTGACTGATGGGCGTGATTTTTAGCATTATAATGAAGGCAGTTCACTTAAGGAGACATGGACCTTGGGTTTTCTTGCCAAGTTTGCAAAGTGTTAAAAAACATTCTCATTTTAATAAGCAGCTCCAGGTTGTCCTTGGTTAAAGAATGCTAACCGCCTGCTCTGTCTGCTCTACTGATAAGCTTCCTCCCATCCTAATCCTGCAACAGTACTACTTCTGAATAGGTTTTGATAATGCTTCCAAGATGTTTTCATTTTATAGATTATTTTGGGAAAGTTGGGTGTATGCAGATATAATTCAGAGTAAAAATAAGTAAGCGTACCTGGAAAAATGGAAAATCTAAATGGCATTAGGTTAGCCAAATCCAAAACACATATGATTGATAATGACCACTAGTTTTATTTTCCTATGCTCTAACACTGTTATAAACGCTGTCCTAAACATAGTCTATTATTTCTATCAGTCAGCTGCTTCGAATTAGAACGAGAGACTGTACATTTGTGAGATAAAAATGTGTCTATTTTTAAAAATCAATATAGCATTCAAAAGTAATTTCTATAATCTGGCTTCAATAAAGGCAAATAAATATTTATGGAAGAAAGAAAAAGCTTATGAAGACACTGTACTGCCTTGGTGTTTTACTTTATTGGCTTGGGAATGTTTGGGAATACTATAAAGATATATGTATAATTACTGGAAGTTGGGTAGCAGTTTCTAAACCAGAGATTTTTATTGTTCTCATTGTCTTACAGTCTTTTCTTCTTGAGAATATATACAGTTAATTATTGTAGGGAGATTGTGGTGCTATTCTTGCTGCTACATTAAAAATATTTAAAAATATATACTATTCACACGATTTTTAAGAAACAAATATGAACTCTCCTTCCTACAGTTACCATATATTTCAAAAAATAAAAAGGCATGTAATTATAATTGCAAATATTGATCCTAAGATACTATTATAAACCTTCCAAATAGCTAACACTCCAAAAAATCTCCAAGCCTAATCAAAACAGAAGCTATGTAATAGCAAGGTTTATAACTTAGTTATAACTTAGCCCTAAATTGACATTTAGGAGTGAAGGTTCTGTTCCTGCTGTCAGGCCTTGTACAAGCTATTTGTTTTCTCCTTTACGTTAGTTTTTCTGTTTGAATGTCTTATTGATTTCTGTAGTGCCTGGATCATGTATTAGGTACATATTTGCCAATTGAAAATATATCCAGATCTAAAAAAGCTGTGTGCTGTAAAACTTAGTTTTCCCAGACTGCCATTGAAGAATTCTGAATGTGTTTCCATGTCAAACAAAATTGATTTCCTGCAGTCAATAATAATATTTTGAAACAGATTGAAATTGATGCACAATTAAACTTGCAGATTATTTTTGAAATTCTGAGCAGAATACAATTTAATGTGATAAAAAGCCTCTCATAATCGGAAAAGAGAGTTGCATTAAAAATGTTACAAACAAGCTATTAGTACCATGGAGAAGTGTTATCTTTTGTAGCTGATTGATAGGTAACAAACTGTTGATGAACATTTTGATTTATTATCTGGTAAGTGAGACTTCTGTCTTAACTGAAACCAAACAGGAATATCTTAAGAGTTGAGTGCAATATATACATATGCCTTCCCTTCTAAAAGCTAGTTTAGAAAAATACATTAACATAGTAACAGGCAAATTCAGTAGTCATTCTTGAGAACTAATTTACTGTTGTAGTATTACAACATTGTGTATGCTGTAAACAAAAAAGCAGGCATTATCAGGAATCCATATTTTCATGGTAAAAGCAAAGGGACTTATGCGGAATTCTGTAGTGTTTAACAATATTGAATGTTGATATACAATGAAGTGAATTTTATTTTTACAGTTTCTTCATGTTCAGTCTCCTATACCTCACCCACATCTGTCAACAGTCAAGAGTCAAGATGCCAACATACCATTAAACCTAAACAACTGGACCCCCTCCACCTGTTCATTGCTCAGGTGCTGCTGGACTGTCCGCTCTCAGATCCAAGGCCCCCTTTGCTGAAAACTTGCCCCCCTTTTCTTTCTCCCCATGTGCTGGATACTCCTTACCTATTTTCTTTGAAGAACCGTATAATATGTTATAATCCTTTAACTTGGCAGTGGCCCTGAACAACCTTTGACTGAAGTCAATGGTAAAATTTTAATGTCCTGTACTGGAAATTTGAAGCAATATTTCACTTGGTATTCACTATATGTAATTGGTCTATTCAAATGTTATTGAACAGATGTTTTATTAGTGTACTTGTTACTGATCAGGTCCTTAGTATATCATAAAATGTAAGATAAGTATTATTTTGTATGAGGGCCTGTAGTGAGGACACCTGTAGAAGACCTGTTGAGGAGTCAGTGACTGGCAGAATACATGGTAGCAGCCCCAACATGTGCCCTCTACACACTGACCAAATTCCCATCAGGGCCAGGCAGGCCTATTCCATTTCGTAACTGCTTCCTGGACAGTAGCTATACAAGGTTAGCACAGCTGAGATAAGGACATAACTCTAGCAGATTTAAGGGGCCCTTAGGATACAATGAGGTGCATCTTCCAGCTGGAGTCCAGTCACTAGTGATGTCCCCCACTGGTCGATACTTGGGCCAATACCATTTAACATCTTCATTAAAAACCTGAATGATATGGCAGAGTGTACACTCAGCAAGTCTGTAGACAATACAAAGATAGGAGGAGTGGCTGATACACCTGATGGCTCTGCTGCCATTGAGATGGACCTGGACAAGCTGGAGAGATGGACAGAGAGGAACCTCATGAAGTTCAACAAAAAGGCAAGTGCAGGGTCCTGCACCTAGGGAGGAATTACCCTCCAGGACAAGCTGGTCATTGACCTACTGTAGAGCAGCTCTCCAGTGAAGGACCCGGGAGTCCTGGTGGACAAGAAGTTGACCATGAGACAGCAAAATGCTAGGGTTATAATAGCCACAAACCTCTTTCTTAACAGAATACTGAATCCAGGTGTGTGTGACCTCCAAAACCTGAAAGTTCATAATAAAGCATATATATATATATTTCATCAAAAGGTGCTGGGATATTTTGTGTCTTTGTTAATACAGGTTCTGGCAGTTTCCTATCCTCCTATCCATCGAGTACCTAAAAATATAACCTCTTGATTTTGTCCTTGCTGTTTTGAGTCAGGAATGCTAGTATTTAATTCTTGTAAGTGCTGGACAATAGCGTCCATTTTCTCATCTGGTCCTCTGATTAGAATATAATCTATATACTGTAAAATAATTGCTTCAGGTGGGAGGATGATTGATTCTAATTCCTTAGCTATAATATCATGTTTAATAATTTGGGGTAGATGATTAAAGGTGTATTGTATTCCACTCCAAGTAAAAGCAAACTTTGGTTTATTTTGCTTTTGTTTCGGGTTCATAAAGAACATATCTTTTATATCTAACACCCCCATCCAAGGAAAGGCACGTTCATGTATTGTATTAACTATATCTATTATGCTAGGAACAGCACCTGTTAAAGAGCCAGTTGCTCTATTTAAATCCCTATAGTCAATAGTCAGGTGCCATGTCCCATCTGTTTTTTTAACAGGCTGTATTGGGCTGTTATATGGTGAATATTTTTTTTCAATAATACCTTGTTGCTCTAATTATTTGACTAATTCTGTCACAGGTTTTATGGCAGGAGCAGGTAGCTTAAACTGAGGAATGTTAACTGGTTTGCTGTTAGGCAGGAGTGGGGCTATTTGTAGGAGATTAATAGGCTTAATCATGCGGAGATTAGTTTTTCCTGTAACTGAAGGAGTGCCAATTTCCCATTAGCCTTAGTTCTTTATCCAAGACTCTCCTTTCAGGATATTAATTCCCAAAATATTCATTTTGCCCAATAATAAGGTTTTTATGGTACATACATTGGAAAATATAAATACCATAAAATGGAATGTGTATGACAATTATCCTACATACTTGACTGTAGATGTTCCATTAAAAAGTGCAATAAAGAATATGTTGCTGTTTAAGGAGCAGATAATGTTGTGATGTTCTGTAAGGCTTACTGTTTGGCTACGCTGGTATGAAAAGGATGTAGGTTTGTGTTTTCTTTTTGACAGAGCAGAGGAATAATATTCATTCATGTGTTGGAAAGAAATAGTTGGCTGGCTAAACAAGATTTTATAAAAAGACCTGTAAACATAAATATTTTCAGTTTACAAAATTATTTGTCCTGAAGTGTAACACCAGGCTTCTAGGGTAATTTAAATGTTACACTGTCCTTCCATTTCAGATATGCCTTCTCTTACAATGAAGAAACCTGAAAAGCCTTTGTTAGTCCTACATCTCCCCAGGATTCTTCACCAAGACTGAACACTTTTCCCCAGCACCACCATCCAGGAGTCCCAGGAGTTGCACACAGTGGTGAGGGCTATGGAGAAGGATGAAATACCTTCCTATTTATTTGGTCTCTTTGATGAAGTTTTTGCAGCTTTTCTTAGAGACTCAATCTCATATTACTATATAACTGATGAGCGTGGAAAGGGAATTAAATAAATGTGTTGTAGATTGTGTGGTTTCCTTGCAAGACTCTTCATTAGATATAACTTGACTGTTTCAAGTCACTGGAAAGGACTAAGATAAGCCAGTGAATAAAATAAGCCAACTGCATGAAGAAATTGACAGAGGAGAACTCCTCCTAATCTTTCCTCCCTCCATTTGTATCTTTTTTTTATTGTTGTTACTGAGTGTATTATATTATATACCTTAATATGTAAGATTTCACTCAGTTTCATACCCAATAGAAATCATAATCATATTGAATATGTGAAACAATGAAATAGATACCAAAGTTTCTTTTGGACAATCTCTCTAGAGAGACAAAGTTCCGATATGTCTCACCAACTACTTCCTAAAATCTATACTCAAAGTTTCTTTGAATTATGTGGTATTTGCATTCAGAGATTAAAGGGTGAAGAAAGTACTTGAATTGTGATGATTTGTCAAGTTAAAGAATAATAGGGAATTTCCAGTACATTTTGTTTATTTTATAAAACATAACCTCTTAATTCCCTAGATTAGTATTTGGTACTCAGATTTCTCCCCTCAGTGGCTCACATTTCTTGAGCACAGTTGGAGAATGTAAGGAGGAAAGCAGATTTGAGCCTCCCCCCCCTGTTGCCTGACATTGGCAATCGACTCCGTCCGCTGAGGCGGCCAGGCACACCCGAACTGTGCCTGGGCCAAAGAGCACAGACACCAATATGAGGATGCTGCAAATGGCGTTTATTGATGGATAACAAGGTGTTATATAGCTAAGGTTTACAACGTCACATCCGCCTGCTTACATCATAGACTAAACACTATTGGCTATTAGGGGCCCTATCTTTCCGTACAGCGCGATATCTTCCGGCCGCCGGACCCTATCTATCTGCAACATCTCCCCCCTCCCTATGCATAACAAAACTAGCTAAAATATAACTATCTTATTCTTACTTATTCTTATCTTATTCTAATTACTTATTCTCATTATTATCTTATTCTTATGACTTACTCTTATTATTATATTACTCTTACTTATTCTTAGTATTATATTATTCTATGCTTATAGTTTATAACAATCTTAAAATTATGTATCATAA
>NW_010578493.1:0-21000 GCF_000705375.1 Tinamus guttatus
CTTGATCTGTAGGTGTTGTGCTGAATTAGGAGGGTTTTTTTAATCTTATTTAGTTAGGATACACCAAAGGCAAGTCCACTTGAAGGCAAGGCTAGTCCAAGCCCTTAATATGTACATCCCTGACCTGATACCCTCCTTGGAGCAGGTCCTGCAGAGGGAATTCCCTGCAGCAAAGGCAGCAGCTGAGGGGGACAAAAGTTTAGCAGCCTTTTTTGTTCCTTTTGGGGAGGATGTGTGATGGTGACTGTGCTATTTTTGTAGATGGCTCCTGAGCACCTCTGCTGACCTGAAATGATTTGGCTGGACTGCATTGAGCTCCCTCAAAAGGGACAGGAGGAGGTTTTGGGAATTAACAGCAAAGGAGCTGCATGGTGTTACCACAGGGAATGCCCAGGGGATTCCTGGAGAAAATGGTACCCAAAGGCACTCTCTGCTGGCTTTACCTGGGCCAACAAAACTGTTTCTACCCAGGGACAAGGAAGCAGAGATCTTAACACAGAATTAAGAGACATAACAGGCAAGTGGCATCTTATTTTTCCCCATTAACTACTTGGGAGGTAAGTGATGCTAGCCTGATCTCCCAAGGCTTTCAAGAAAACCCTATATGCACGAAAGGGAAAGAAAAGCAGCCACAGAGGTTGCTTTTCTTTTCTTCTGTTCTGTATGCAGGCTGTGTTAGGGCAGGTAAAAAGCTTAGATGAAAAGATACCTTATTTTTAGCAGCAGTGTTTGTAGATTTGTTTCCCTTCTGTGTGTCTACCTTTGCAAGGAGATTAAAGTCTTCCACAAGGAATATCCTAGTCATTCTCTCCCTGGGTGCTTAAATGACGGGGTGTTGTACTTGAAGTCAGCGTTTTCAGAGCTGTCTGCTTTCATCCTTGCTTTGAATCTCCATCTGAGACGCTGCTGAGTAAGCAGGGAAAAAGGAGAGCTGAGAAGGGGAAGGCTTGAGCAGGAAGGTGGCGATGGGCTCTTGCCAAACCTTGTAAACTGGACCTATGTCATACTGAGATGTCAGAGCTGCAGGTGGTTTTACTATCATCTCGACAGCAGGAGCTGTGTATTAGGGAAAAATAATTGAGTGAGATGCTAAAACAGATCCTGTAACTTTATATATGATCTTTACAAGGCTCTGTGATAACTCATCTGTAGGGCAATAATTAGCCTTTCTGCAGGTGGAGATATGTGCACCTTTGCTGTCTTGCATGACCCACAGAGCATTTCCCCCAGTGGGACTGGGATTTTAGCTGTCTCTCAACATTCCAGCAATGGGAAGATTAGTCCTGGGAGATGCAGCCTGGAGCATGAAATTTGGCCATAATTGTATCATTTGCACTGAGCAGACAGAGTGCTCTTGGCACCTCAGAGAGCACAAGGCTCAGATTCCAGATCCCCTGGAGCAACAGAAATTGAAACACTGTCCAGAAAGATTTAATGAAACAATCTTTCATGCATGGAGATGGGCAGCCAGGCTTTCCAAGGGGATTTGCTTTAACCTCATCCCCAGGCCAGAATTCCCTACCTCTTTGCCAATAATTATTGCAGACTCAGGCTGCATCTTCAGCATGCAGACACTTTTAACAGCATCCCTGTTTGTGTCTCCCTTAATGAAGTGGAGAGTATTTTTATGAGCAGTCTGTTTTGCAGAAACCTCTTAGATTCCCGGTTGTGCTCCATGTCCCTGTAGTGCCAGCTACAGTGTAAACACATACACACCAGCAAAAGTCTTTCCCCAAGGAAGTTTATGATGGGACTTGCTGAATTCTCCTAGTGTCAGCACACAAAAAGGTCCTACAGCTTCAAAAATTGTTCCTGCTGTCAAGCATCCAACTTCAGCAAATAAAAAAACATCCTCAAGTTGGTTCCCACAAAATTAAGCTTTGTTCTGGAAAGCAGATGCAGATCTTGTCCTCGTGACTAGCAAAAGATTTTGTCCTGCAATTTGAAATATAACACAGATCCAGCTAGCCTGCAAATTCCTTATTTTGCAGTGCAACTAAATTCTCTACCCTACCAGTAGCTGGAAGCATTGCTGTTATAACTAATAATCATCCTTTGCACTTATGTAGCATCTTTCATTCATGAGTCTCAAAGCACTTAAGCAACAATTAATTAACCCTGTAGCATCTCACTGCTGTAATTAAGGCATCTATATAAGGAATAATTGCACCACAAGTGATTCTGGATCCAGTCATTTCATCAAAATGCAGCAGATATGTCACTGCAGTTTGCAGTGCAATGCAAGGATTAGCAGGGCCTTAGGCCCAGAAAAGTTCTTTATTAGGCCACGAAGAGGAATTTAAGGGAGCAGAGAGTAAATAAGTTGTAAATGTTGTAGGATTTCTGGACAATGTGATTTATCACCTCTCACTGATGAGTTTATTCATCACCAGCATAATTTTGTTCATCACATATGTGTTCATTTAAAAGTACTCTATGGGATTGCCATAGAAACACTGCTGTCCAATTCTGCATGAATCCTCTAGCCTAGCAAATCCTTAATTTGCAACTTCAGAGCGCCAAGTTTCCGGTTCAGTTCAGCAAGACTGTCAAAAAAGAGGCAAATGATTTTGGGTATCCCACTGATGCCTTTGAATAGCCTTGAGAATCTCAAGTTAAAAAAGGAAATGGCAGCAATGAGCATTTTAAAGTGCTATTAAACTCAGGCTCCTGGGTATTACATTTGCATGCACAGGGCTTTAAGCAGACAACCAGCATTGCCAGGCACTCATAAAAGCCCCTTAATGTCAAAGTGTTCATTAGACACTCTCTGCAGCCTGGTTTGGCTGATACTTTGTGTCTCATCAGTTTGCCTGCTTTTCCTAGTGCTGCATTAGCTTCTTGCCTACCCTTTTGTACCTCTTTCAGTAAGAGCTGTCCTATCTTTCCATGCAATTCTGATGTTTTATTCCAAGACCAAGGAAAAGAATTTGTTTCCTGAAAGAGCTTTCAGCTGTGCACAGTGCTTTAAGGCAGCTGCCCAGATTTATATAATCTGACAGCTTAAAGGTGGAAGAGTAATATTAATGGCAAGAATTTTCATGTATGCAGCAGTCCTCAAAGCATTGCTATGCTCTTCATCAATGTTAATTAAGTCTTAAACCACTGCCAGGTTTTTTGTAAACAGGGAATCTTGAGTATGCAGAGGGTAAAAGTATGTGCAAGAAGTCACAAGGGTCAGCAAAACATTGGGGAACAGAGATGAGACATCCAACCACTTAGGTTGGCCCTAATTTTGCCCTGGCTCTTTCCACTATGCAATTAAAGTGCAGTCGTAGGTGCTGGCTTACAAAAGAGGCTGTATTTTTGTTCACCATTGCTGCTGTTCTCCCTTTCCAAGCCCATGTTTGGATACAGTCAGGCCAGCCCCATGCCCAACACTGCAGGGATGCTCTAAGGTAGTGCTAGGAATGCTAAAATTTGCAAAACCACCCCAGAATCTGAACCACAGCAACAGAGGACTGTTGATTTTGAGAGATTTGGCATTGCTAGGCAACAAGCACATAGCAGTAGGGATCAATATCTCACCAGGTGTACAATTTGACATGGTTTTATTGAAGCCAATGACTCTGTACCAATTTAAACTAGCTGAAGCTGTGGTAGCAAGACAGAAAGGAAGTGTTTAACACGCACAAGAACACCATGATCTGGAACTTAATCAAAATAGGGAGATAAGTATCTTGCTTCCCCATTTAAGCCAATCTTTGGAAGAGATCCAAACAAGACTGGGGGCGAGATTCTTCCCACACACCCACTCCTGCTGCCTGAATAAAACCGAGCCAGGTTATTTCTAACACAGGCTATTTCTCTGTGCTGTAAGAGGAGCAGAGTCGCTCCTGGATGTGCTTGGAGTACCTGGAAGGCAACATCATGAGAGTGACAATGGCTAGGGGCACTAGGAGCGTTAATCCAAGGTTCCTCCGGAATGGGAAGCCAGCGAGTGGCATAAAATGTGCCATTAATTACATCTCTAAAAGACCAAGCCTTCTATGAGTCTCTCCTTGGTCAGCAGAAACATGTCCAGCCAGCATTTATTCCACTGCTAAGAGACATCTTATGTCTAGCTTAAATTTATTGGACAGCTTGTGCCTGCTAAAGAACATTTGACATGGCAGCACTCTGTCAAACACCTCCAAGGTGGCCTTTTCCATCCTGAACTGATGTGAAAAACATCCAAGGGGCACTCCAGCTTGGTGGGATGTCAAGGGAAATGCAGCTGATCTACTTGCAGGTTAAAAAAGCCTGCAGTGCTGGGCATAAACAGGCCCAAGCTTTTGAGGTCGTAACAAAATTCGTACAGCAGAGACTGTCTAACAACAGGAGGTGGGTTTCTTGCTGCAGAAAAGACTGCACTGGAGGAGAATTCACTTCTGTCCCAGTGCAAAGGAACCTCCAAACCCAACCCAGCTGCCTTGCTGTGAGGGCACTGGGGACACAGGAGTTGTGTCAAAACTGGAACAAAAACGGAGTTTAGAAAAGGAGACAGAGCGAGTCAGAGCAATCAGTAGCATGCCAGTCAAATCAGCCATGCATTCACCTATGGAGAAGAAAAGCAGAATTTCCACCTTGGATTGGGTCATCTTCCTTGATAAAGTTTATTTAGAGCTTCTTTAACTCATGGAGCAAAAGCTCTCTGACTGGAAAATATTCTTGAGCAGCTCCACTAAGAAGCCAGATGGAAATATGTACTTGTTAACGATACAAGCCATAGTAGAATATTTCAGGAGAGAAGGCTGAAAACACCTCGGTCTCAGCTTCATTATGCAACCTTAAGCATAGCTTGATTTACCTTAAAAATTGAGACTATTAAGACCCTTGGGTTTGTATTTAATCTCCTAAACTTCTATCTGAGGGTAAAGAAGAACAACAGGACTTACTTGTATCTCTTAATGTCCTCAGGTAGAAGATCCTCACGCTTATAAACTGCCTGTTATGTGAAATCCTTGAGATAAGAATCTGTTTATTTTGTGTCAAGCACCTAATGTACTGAAGAACTAATAGATTGACCACTGCCAGGAAGTACCAATGTTACAACAGGTTCATTCTTTACCTAGGGAGACCCAGCTTTTATTTTTGAAAAGAAAAATCTGAAAGAAAGATTCCTCAGCTAAGGAAGGGCGGGCAACTGCTTCTGCAGCATTAGTTCTGCATGACAATTGAAAGAAGGTTTCTTCAGGGGTTCGTGGATTAATATGCAAAAGACTAGATATGAAAATAAATATGCAACATGGGCTATTCTTCTCTCAGTTTGCTCCACGTTGGTGTGGAGAACCCGCTTTGTTAGCAATGCTCTTGTTTAAATGGCTTGATAAATTGGATTCCTTTGATGCTGTTTGCTCCTGCCTTCCTTAATCTCTCTTAATCATAATAATGATTTTTTTTTAGGCTGCAATGCATCTGACCTACTTCCACATTCCCCCCATCATGCTGTTCTTTTCAGTCTGCATTCTCTGTGAAATATCTGTATTTTTCCTCCTCTTTTTCCTACTAAAAAGCAGCCATTAAAATGTGTTAAGAAAAAAATAAAAAGGAAGATGATCCTCAGGCAAACTGGGAGCTGTTTTGATTCTCACCACCCCACAAATGCTGGAAACCTGGTGCTTGGATTCTGCCCTTTTAAGCAGACCTTAATCAATCCCAAGGTACTGCTCATCTACATGGAATTGGCTGAAGTATTTGAAGCACAAGGTTCTGACAAAGATGTATAAATTGCAAGTTCTGGTTTTAAATTGTTATCACCCCAGAAAAAAAAAAAAAAAGAAAAGCAAATTTGAAATAAGGACAGAAAGAAAATAATTAGTTTTGAACAGTGGCAGATGCATCACTTCAGACAAATTAGACCCCCTCCATCCTGAACTCTGTCTGAGGCAGAAGGACAGGCCAGGGATTAGGGTTTTAATAAAGAATTGAGCGTCACAGATTACAGTCCCTGCCCCACCACAGCCTGTGTGTGCAGCCTTGTCCATTTATACAACAGGGCTCACGCTTTTTTCCCTCTCTCAGCAATGCTGTAGGAGCAGAAACACTGCATATTGCCAGGCAGCTAAGGCTAGATACAATTTAAGATAAGTAATTGCTGAATGGGATCTTGGACACCGAACATGGGAGCTTTGTGGACATGTAAACTGAAGTCCACAGTCCCTCTCCTGTGCCCAGGCAGAGTCTTTGCAAGTTAACTCACCACGGATTCTCTTCTTGACCTGGAATACCCCGTGTAGCTGCAGCTCTGCACAGGCCTCAACAGGCCCTGATCTGAGCAGGCAAAAGCTTCAGCTCACGTGCAAACTCCGGCGTAGCCCAGAAGGGAGGAGCAGTCTCAGGTAAGACCTGCAGTCACCGTAGCTGCTATTTCAGCTACCTCTTATTTGGTTTTTATCTGATTCTTTGAGGCTTTGGCAATTGGTACCACGAAAACCCAGCGAGAGCAGCCGGCTGCATGCAAACCACGTCCAAACACGTGTAGGTGTTGGCATGGAGCATGGAAAACCAGGATGAGACTTGGAAAAAGATAAATCAACAGGCCTAGCTGCAGTTGTGTGTGTCTGCTCTTGTAGACTGATCACTTCTGAAGCCGTATTCCCCATTTGCTGCAGCTTGAAGGGGGGAAAAGGAGAACCAGGGCCCACGGTCAGGGAACAAAATGTTCAGAGCCAAGTAAGCAAAGACAAAAGGACCACAGGAATCAAAGGATGTTGCATCTGGTTCAGAACAGACAAGGCAGTTAGAAAAACGGTCTCAAAAGTAAATGGCAATAAATGGCAGGTACCATAGTAGCTAGAGAGCTAAGAAGCAAGGATATTTCCTGTGCAATAAAGCAGGGAGCATTACAGAAAAGGAGAAAACAGGGAAAATCATCCTCATGGGGTGCATTGTGTTGTTTGTAATGCTTCAGTGCCATCCAGCAAGGCACCCTAATACTGTAGCACCCAAGGGAGCGCAGACTCATGTGTAAGCTGCCTTTCAGTTCATAATTTAGGGCATCTCTCCCTGGAAGACACAACTTTCTCCCCTTGCCCTCCATATCTTGCATGTGATGAGCTTGCCGGGTGTCATCCCCAGCACTTCAACACTGCCAAAATCACCATCTTACCCAAGAGTGTTGGCAGCCTTGTCATACCTTGTAGCAACCAAAGAATTTCATCCCAGGGCCATTCTCCTTGCAATGTGCATCCGGAGGATTAGACATCTCATTCCCACTGGCTGTCTTGCACTTGTCGGAACAACAGTGCAAAACTCCCCTAGAAATGAGAAAAGAAAGACTCTTAGAATAAGTAGGCTTAAAAAAAAAAAAAAGGCAGCTCTGCTTCACAGGCATAGAGGTCTAATAGCTAATTACCATGCTAAGTCATGGAATCTGAAGATAAAAAAAATTAGCAATCCCCAGAAGACGCACGATCTAATAAATGTTCACAGCAAATCTGGCTTCTGAATCTGCTGCCCGCTGAGATAACAAAGAATGATGCAGGGCGAGCCAAACACCTTCTCCATTGTGGATGCAAAGCTGCTCAGCGTTGTAGGGGGCTGCTGCCACCGGTGACAGTCACACACAGGTGACAGTCCAGCCCCCTCGAGGGCAGCTCTGATTTCTACCATTGCTGGCAGTGCTGTTTTAAGTGGTTATAAAATAGCGTAGTAAGATTTTTAACCTAGGTTCTGGCAAGGTAAGTCCTAAGCTTGTGCACAGTCTTCAGCTTTATAGTTCTGCTGTCTGTGTTAATCTCCATAGGGCTCAAAAGCCTGCTGAAAACTACCCGTGAGGCTTGGAGTAGGTGATACTTGGAAGCATTTCATTTCCAGGATCATCACATTTTTTACAGAATAACTTGTTTGCTTAAAAAACTTAACAGATACTTCTGCAAAAGATGGCTGAGCTAGACCATGTACAGAATATATAATGAAAACCTATGAAATACTTGATTTTTCTCCTACTTTCATCAGTTTACATCTGGGACACCCAAATGCTAGAAAACTTGAATATCTTTTCTAAAAATAGCTGCATCTATTTATAGGTGTTTTCCTTCTCCACGTAAATATGTAACAGTAATTCCTGTCTTGTGCTGAGCAAAAATCTAATACGAGGAAAACACGGGATATTCTGCCCTTCTTGCATCGGGATGCTTGTCCGGTTTGTCCCAATGCTCCTCAGGCCCGATCCAAGTGGATACCTTCGGATACCACGTGGATGTGCTGCTTTCCAGGCTGCTGGCAGACGTCCCTGAGCCCAACAGCGCTACGAGGTTTTAAGTCCATGTCCTTCCCAACGCCTACGGCCGATGGGCTGATTCCAAAGCTCAGGAGAAATTCTCCATAGGAAATAACAACACATGTGCCGGAGATAAAACACAGACCTCTTACATTTGGTTAGGAGGACGCAAAAAAGCACAGGACGGGACCCTGCTCACACGCTGCGTTGGCTGGGATCGCTCTCCGATCAGTATCCTTTGAGACGGAGCAGTCTGGATGGCTCCCAAGTAGGCTAAATAGTTTTTTGGCTAAATAATTTTTTGCTAAATAGTTAAAACGAGTGGTTCATTAAAAGGATGATGTCTGTTATTTTGATGTTGCAGCTGTTATTGTTCTTAGGGCACCTCTTCCCATGTTGCACAAGGCGCTGTTGCAGCCCCCTGCGTCCCCCTTGCAGCTCCCCTGCTTGGTGCATTCGCTACCACGCGGTCCCATTGCAGCGTGTCCTGTGCACTCCTTGGAGCCCCATTCCCACCCTGTGCCTGCCCCAATCCCTGCACTCCCAGCCCTCTTGCACCCTCCTCAGCCCCATTCCCACCTCGTGCATTCCTGAGCCTCGCTGCACCCTTGCAGCTCCATGCACGGCCATGCTCCGTGCATCCCTTTGCCCCATTGCATCCCTGCTGCTCTGCTCCTCCATGCACGGCTGTGCTGCATGCTTCCCCCTGCAGCTCCTTGCATGGCCATGCTCCATGCATCCCCTGCCTTGCTGCATCCCTGCAGCTCCATGCACCGCCATGCATTGTGCATCCCCCTGCCTCGCTGCATCCCTGCAGCTCCATGCACTGTCGCGCATTGTGCATCCCCAAGCCTTGCTGCATCCCTGCAGCTCCATGCACGGCCATGCATTGTGCATCCCCCTGCCTCGCTGCATCCCTGCAGCTCCATGCACTGTCGCGCATTGTGCATCCCCAAGCCTTGCTGCATCCCTGCAGCTCCATGCACTGTCGCGCATTGTGCATCCCCAAGCCTTGCTGCATCCCTGCAGCTCCATGCACGGCCATGCATTGTGCATCCCCCTGCCTCGCTGCATCCCTGCAGCTCCATGCACTGTCGCGCATTGTGCATCCCCAAGCCTTGCTGCATCCCTGCAGCTCCATGCACTGTCGCGCATTGTGCATCCCCAAGCCTTGCTGCATCCCTGCAGCTCCATGCACGGCCATGCATTGTGCATCCCCCTGCCTCGCTGCATCCCTGCAGCTCCATGCACTGTCGCGCATTGTGCATCCCCAAGCCTTGCTGCATCCCTGCAGCTCCATGCACTGTCGCGCATTGTGCATCCCCAAGCCTTGCTGCATCCCTGCAGCTCCATGCACGGCCATGCATTGTGCATCCCCCTGCCTCGCTGCATCCCTGCAGCTCCATGCACTGTCGCGCATTGTGCATCCCCAAGCCTTGCTGCATCCCTGCAGCTCCATGCACTGTCGCGCATTGTGCATCCCCAAGCCTTGCTGCATCCCTGCAGCTCCATGCACGGCCATGCATCGTGGCTCTATCGTTCTTTTCTCTTCATTTCCCCCCTTTTTTCCTTCATTTTTTTCCCCCTTTCGCTGGCGATTCTGGGTGTGCGTTGAGTCCCTGTCCTGTGCCGTTGAGCCGGCAGCGGAAAGGGGGATCTCCCAAGGCGGAGGGAGGTGGGATAGATCGGGAACGCCCCCCAAAATCCCTCTTATATATATATATAGATAGATAGATAGATAAAGCGAGGGATCATTGGGCTTTCGGCCTGCCCGTTTCCTCTAGAAGTGCTTTTCAGATTTTGGGAAAACCAGCTTTGTGCTCTGTGGCGGGGGTGCAGCTGCCGTCCCGCTTTGTGTGTGGCTCTTTTTTCATTGTGCGGAGTGGCCTTTGTGGCCATTTTAGTGGGGTCCCCTTAATGCCCTGTTGGACCTTTTCAGGTGTGGAGAGAATCCACGGATTTTCGCCCACCAGTGAGGGAGGAAACATCCGTGCACTACCGAAGTGCGTGAAATGGCAACGTGTTAAATGCTTCTGTATCCATAGTCATTCCTTGGTTGAATGTGGGTGCGTGTGCATGGAGGTGGTTTTATTGGGAAAACCTTCTTGGTTGGGTTTCACGCCACGTTGAAATGGGCAGGAGGAGAGAAAAGAATAGAAATAGAACATCAGGTAAGGGCAGATCCCCAACCTTTTTGGATTCTGAGTGAAGCTGAACAAATCACTTAAACTGGAGAAAAAAGGTAAATTGATTTTCGAGACATTACATTCAGGCATATATCTGTATGCCTTAAGGTTTTCCTTGCACAAGTTGCACAGGCTTGCAGTGCTATCCCTTTCTCCTTGGAGAAAGTGCCTCATTTTGCATTATTTTTTGCTCGAAACTGGATTTTGATGGCTTGCAAATTCAAAGAAGGTGATGGAAACAAGTAGTTTTGGTTAAACCTCTACGTTTCCCACACGAAACAGTGCAGAAAACAGCACTTTGGACAGAGACTCGGACAGCTTTTGCCGGGGAGGAAAGTCCAATTTGTTACACTGGCCGATATGGTCATCAGTAAGAAAGCGATTTAGAGCAATGGATGAAAAGACAAGGAGCTGGAGCCTCCAAGTATTTCACTGCAAGCAAAAACTGAACTACTAAAACTAAACTAAAAACCACTAAAATCTTTTTACTAGTCCAGGAGTGACCAGACACTATTATAAGGATGTTCAAATTCTTGTAACACGCCTGAAAGTTTTAAGAGTTTGAGGGTTGAGTATGGGATCAATGGCCTTTTTTTCACAGAATAGGGACAAACATCTGAGCATGTTTATTAAGTGCCACGCAATTTCTTTGCACCAATGTCTCCTCATTCCAGTTTTGCAAAATTATATTAGCCTCAGGTGAGCAATTTGTTTTGATTGGCAAATAAAATATATTTGTCATAACGAATACACAAGTAGGTCGTGTTGTTGTGAAACAACACAACTGAAATTGTGATTTAAATACTGTATAGAACACAGAATTATTAATTACTTGACAGAAACGTGTTGTTGTTCAGTATTTCAGCTTGCAATTTTAGTCTCGGTTGTATATTTAAAGTAAAATTGTCATGGTCTGAAGAAGCCAGGGGCATCAGAGAGATCAGTAGAAATATCATTGGGGAATATGGTTACTTCCTAACTTTTATGTGTGTTCAGCCGGATGTTGCAATGTTTGTGTCTCTTGCAGATTAAGAAATAGTTGTACTTCACTTCTCAAATTTCTATTTTTCTGTAATTTAGGGGAAATGCAATGGTGTCCCTGCATGTAAGGGGAAGGATTGCAGTGGTTACTTACTAGCTGGGGAGGACATAACGGAGGAAATCTAACAAGTAAAAAGGGGAACAGTGCTACTTTGGCAATTTTCCCTTGGGCTTTGCTTTCTTTTGAAACTTTCTTTTGAACTTCAGAAAAGGAAATGTTATTTTGCCATTTGAATGCATTGTTTTGCTTCGAGTGTCAGGCCGTATTAGGGGGATGATTCCAGTGAACTTCCCCCATTTCCAAACAAACACATCAAAAGTTTAAACAAACATTCAGCGTGTTTTTCGGGAGACAAATACATGTGTGTTTTTTGGGGGGGAATTTTCTTTTTTTTTTTTTTTTTTTTTTTTTGGGTATTTTATTATGGTTAGAAGAGTTTGTGTAAAGGAGAAAAATTAGGGAAGGTTCCCTTGGCTTTTGATTGCTTTTCTCCATAAATAAGAGGAAGATAAAGCCCCTTTATGAAGCAAGGGGTTATTTTTGCTGGCACTTCCTGTCTGAATATTCTTATCCATGGAAGTTCCTCTCTCATCTCCATGTCTGTGAGCATGGCAGGAACTTTTGTCTCATGATCCTTGGCTCAAGTTCCCTATGGCTGATTTTGGGGTAAGAGCTGAAAGGGAAGAAGATGGAGAGACCAGCAGATATTTTTTTTTTATCTGTGCCTTCCCACCTGCAACAATCCCTGATTTCAGCAGGGGCTTCTGCAGTACAAGTTACTGAACTGAGGTTGTTCTTAGTGTTAAGAAGCCTCTGTGCCTTTTCAAGTGGTGTTTTCTGTCATTGGCCTCTCCATACACCTGACTAGACCAGCTAACCGTGTTCCTGCATATGCAGTGTTAGATCCTCTGGAAAGGTGCGAAATAATTAAAAACTGCCCCTTTAAACTATTGAGTAAATTGGATTTATTTACCAGCAATGGACAGGAAGTTAATCTTGTTTAAGCTGATGTTGACTTTTCCAATCTGATTTTCTCTAGCAAGAAACTTTATTACCTGCTTGTTAAATGCACTGTTAATTAGCTGCTGATTGTTTAAGCTGATAAACCAATGCTACCAGGTTTACCTAAATCAGTTCAGTACATGCGCTGTGTTTCCTTATGCTTCCATCTTGCATTAACTACCATAGTACTAATGATCTCCATGTAATTTGATGGTATTTAAGTGATTATTATTATTTTTTAACTTGAGGTTCTTTTGCCTCATGGACAGGTTCTGTCCTTAGGTGCCTGTGTAGATCTGAAGTTTATACAGAGTTATCTATGAATATTACAACAAATGAAAACCTGACTGGGCCAGGTCCTCTCTTATAGCTTAAAAAACAAAGTACCTCCAGCTCTCAACATTTTAAAGTATTTTTCTTTCTTATTTTTGTGACTAAGTTGCAACCTTTTGACTAATGTTGCAAGTTGAAGTCACTAGTTGAAACAAAGGACTACTGAACAATGAATCCTTCACCCTCTTGACACATTAACAGCTTTCTCTGATGAAGAATAAACATTTTTTTTTGTATTCGAATGGAAGGATTATCTTTTAGTGCCCCTGTTGCACCATGGTCAGAAGGGGAGCCCTGGGTAATGTGACTCTTGTTAGAGGTGATTTGGTTTCTCCTGGTCCTCCTCTCCTCCAGCCCTGATTGTGGCCTCTCCCTTCCCTCCCCTGTGTGTCCATTGCTGTGGCCTTTCCCCTCTCAGCCTTTATCTGTAGATGGAAAGCAGAGATACAGAATTCATTTTAACTCTCAAGAGTCAGAAAAAGTGGTGTTTCTTTCATTTCCACTTTTAATTTGGTAAATTGGGATTGTGAGAAGCTTGGAGCCTGACTTTCTGTGGATTTCGGGGTACAATTAAGGGCTTAAACATATCTGAGTCTTCTTTAACCTCGGAAATATTATCTGTTGGGGGGAGAAAAGAGACTTGGTCACTGAGTTATGACCTTAGAGCTCCTGATAGTGGAGCTGTAACATCATGGCCATATGTTTCTGTCTAAACTCACTGCTTTTCCATCAGCAACTTGTGTTCCTTTTAACTCTGTCTCGCACTAGCCCTTACCTTTTACAGCAGGTATAAAGACAAACCAGGTGAAACCGTTTTCCAACAAGAGCTTGCTCAAGTGACAGCACCTGCTCCAAATCAACCTTCTGTTGCTGGGTGGTTCAGCAGTGCAGACATGTGGTGGTCATATAGCTGCAGCCTCAGAATCTGTGTAGGGAGGATGACTGCTTTAATTACTGCTGCTAAACTGCTTTTCAGGTAACGGGGATGAAGGGTGGCGTTTGAAAAGCTTGGTCAGCACTTACTGGCACATTGAGATAATCAATGGCTTTAAGATTCTTGCTTCTTAAAGAAAACCATGTTTAATTTTCTGTGCAACTTGGTATGAGGTGTATTGATCACCAACTAAACAGGAGTCTGTTAAAGTATTAATTCTTTTATTTCAGTAATGTTTTTTCCTGGCAATTATAAGATGAGCTTCATATGCTCAAGGTGCACACGAGTGTTAGGAAGGAGAAGAAGCAGTTTTTGGTGTGTTGAAACCAGTTTGATATCTATTGCGGCCAGAGTGAAAACAGAAGTGGCAGCAGAATCTGGAAAGCTAAGGGATGTGGCTTATCTTTCTTGCTGTTGGAGGAGTAACCTCGAGCCTGGGTTTACAAGGGAGTAAAATACAGCTACCAAGGCATTCAGTTGCTTTTGGAAAGGTGAGATGCATCTGTGTACATCTTAAGCCTCCTTTGGCTTTACTTATTGGTGATATATGAAATATCTCTTTCCTGATAATGTGAACAAACAGTTTTTATAGTGTATGAAGTTGATATTGAAGATGCTGTGTTTTTAAGCCAGGTCAGGGTAATAGAGAGCTTTGCCCATGTATTGGTTTATGGAGGCTGTTGTTACGATCACCGTGTTAGGAAGTTCTGCTTTGCCTTGTCATAGCTATAGTAGCAAAAATCTGTAGTGTCTATCTGGTTTGCAATTGAGCAGAATCTATGTTTTTATCTTAAAACTTGAGTGTGTTATTGGTTAACAGGTGGCACGAGCATGACCATTAGGAGGAGAAGTGGACGTCCCCTCTTCTAAACTAAAATATGCTTCTAAAGCATATCTTTAGTTGTTGCAAGAGCCTTTGAGTCTTTTCTGGGACTTACCTTCTCCTTGTTATGATTCTTGAATGCCTTTATTAGATCTCATAAGTTGCAAATGTATTTCAGCTTGAAGGCATTTATTTGAAAAAAAAAATAATGCTTTGATGTCTGGTGCATTTTACAAGAAACATCTCTAAGTAGTCTACTCCCACCTGCTGCAAATAATCAATCTTTTAAAAGGGCAATTGTTATACATTTTTCTTAAAATTCCAAGAGCCTTTTCTCTTGTTCCTTTGTATAGCTTTTTAACTTTTATTTTTTCCCCTATGATCATTATCTCCCCCTTTATACTCTGCGTAGGATATAAGGTAAATTGCTCTATTGAAGGTGTTTGTTTTTCATTTTCACACAGTTATATGTTTGCACCTGTATCTGTATACTTGTGTGCATACTCTTTTCCTTCAGTGAATTTTTGAACATTTCTTTTTTGTTGGCTGCATTTTCTGCTAGCTTACGAATGTGTTATTTCCAAATTGCTGTGACAGACACATCACTTTCTTGCACTAGAATCTATTACATAAAACTCACAGATGAGTGAGCAATAGCTATATATATTATGTTTAGATAAAACAAGAAATTCTTTGAAACAGATGTAAATCAAAATGTGTTGCTCCTCCTTGGCTTCTGTGTGCACACAGAAGTGTAATATGTTTGCTGGCAGCTGCCTCGGTAAACAGGAGGTGCTTTTACTTCACAGAAAGTTGGGATAATTCATTCCTGAAGGGTAAACAAAATTCCGTGGCCCATCAGTTGAATGATGCGCAAGGGGAGCCTCAGATGTGGAGTTCAATGGCTGGTAACTGCTGCGGCGCGTTTCGCTGGAGAAAGGGGAACAAAAGTCTGTTTGTAGCAGTGCTGGAGCCCGGAACAAAGGCTCCGGGGACCTTTGAACCCTTGTGGCTGTGCAGCTGAAGGAGGAATTGTTCAAGAATGGGAAAAAGTGCCAGAAGACTAGAGATCTGCTGCTGTATCTTTCTACAGGGGTATTTAACATCCCCATCTAATGCAAAAAAGATAGTTGATTGGGAGAATTTCTTTTTTTTTTTTTCTGAAGAAATTGCTGCTTCTCTGCAGAAGGGGCTGCCTGGTACATTGAGGGCTGTGGTCTCCGGTGGCCTGTCCAGCATGAAACCTCTGCTGTAGCTTTCACCTTCATGGAGTTTTCAAGGCTTTGTGGTGGGGAGGGCTGTGCTAAAATAACACGTCTCCTCAGTTGCTTCCTGCAGTGGGAGAGAAACCACAGCGCTCAGTGTTGATCCATTTGCTCTGAGGAGCCAGCTCAAAAATGCATCAGCTGGAGAACACACAGTTGTGCTCCTGTATTCCTCAGCCTGCACGTGCAGCTCATCACATGTGTACACGTGGAATGTTTCCTATCTGTCCCTCTTGCTGAAGAAATACTCTGTTCCCTTCCTGCTGCTTCAATCCCCAGCATTGCAGAGAAGCACTTAGGTCCTTGGCTATTTAATCACACAGACAGTCGTATTAATTTGGGAAGTTGGATAGGATGTTGCTTGGCTTCCCAAATGCTTTCCTTTATGTCGTGACAAACCTTTTTCCTGATCACAGCCTTCACCTCAGGTACCCCTCGCATTTCCTGTTTGTGAGGTGCTGCCTTTAAAAACTAAACTACAGTTACCTTGTGAGATTAGCATTGGAAATGAAAACATATAGATCAGTGTTTCAGAAAGCTGAATTTGTCAGTTCTTATCACTGGAAAACATGTGTGTGGAGGAGGGATGCCATATGGCTGCTAAATATAACACAACTTTTTCCTGAAAGCAGTCTAAAAAGTACACAAGTTCGCAATCTGCTATCTGCCTCCTTAATGGGAAGGTGCTGGAGGTTTTAATCTTACGAGTGCAAACTAAGGGAATGGGAATGGAGCCAAAAGGTGAGCCAACAAAACGGAGGTCGGAGGTGTTGTCTGAGATGCTGAAGGGATGCTCAACATCTGGCTGTTTTTAGAGCCTCTATTAGCAGTTAGTGTCTAGTGTAAGGGTGGATTTTCCTTACAAATTCCCCATTATAACACCCCGGTTCGGAGCTGCTCGAGAAACTCATATTTTACTGTGCTTGACTGAATAAGACCAGGAAAACATAGTTGTGGTGGGAAAATTTGAGGGTGCTTATTATGGATTTTGAAAATTTTGTTAACGCTACTCACATTTCATGCATTTGTAAAAGTGACACAGATGATTCTGTGTGTTAAGAAAGCAAATATAACTGAAATCTGGTAGAGCATCGTTAACTACTTTAAACTTTGTGTATGTATCTCATTATGAGGGAAGTAAAAAGTGGTAGTACAGGTTGTGCAGGATAGTGATCAAACTTGGCTGCCAATAGTGGACGCTTTAGACAGATCGTTTGCTGTATAACTTGTCTGAGTCTGAGGAAAACAGAGCCCCAAAATAATTGTGGATTTTTGTTTTCCTGCTATGCTTGTACCTTGTGCCCTCTGTGTGAAGTTTAAGCCAATAACCACTGCTTTTTGTAACTAAAATGTGCGTAGCCTTATAACTAAAGACAGCCTTTTCTGAACAGGCTTTATTAGTTCAACTTTTGAATGGAGACGTCCAAAATAAGTGTTGAATTTCTGATTTAACAAAGCATTTTAGATTATGCCTAATCTTAGCATGTGAGTAATCCTCGGGCTGCAGATAGGATAAAAGGCATCGCTGAATCGAGGCAGTAATGTCTGATATGAAAAATATATCCTGGAAAAGAATCAGAAGTGTAACTGTATAGGATATATTCCTTAAGGCCTTTAAAATATTTCAAAGGCACTGATGGGGCTGTGGTAACATTGCAGCTATGCAAATCACAGCTTGTTGGGGCAGCAAGAATTAACGTATGCACTCCAGCACTTGTGCTTTTGCACCGTTTTCTCTATGAAGCCGCCTTGCAGACAGCAAAAATGCGCTTTGTTGTTCTTTAATAATGAATAACAGCATAGCAGTTTTGATCTTCAAAGCAGCGCCCAGGCCTTAATTCATCTTCGTAATAGTCCTCTGAGAGAATTAAAAATGCTCCCTACCTTTTGGACCAGGAACTCCTTAAAATGGAGGTGTCGAAGGGTTTGCCAAACGCCGCATTATGAGCGGGTGCAGGGGCTGTTGCTCAGAAATTCCTGATACTGTTTTATTTTTTTCGGCTAGTTCTCATGGCTGTGTTACTTCTCTCATTTGTGCTACAGCTTTTGAGACCGTAAATACATAAAGTAGTCCTAAATTCCTTATGTCGTTTTTGAATTTGCATCTGAGTGGTAACACTTATGCATATGCATGTTGGAAACTCCCGTGTGAATATTCCTGTAGGGACAAAGCACTGGAGGTTTCTGTGCGTGCCCTTGAGAGCAGGGGGTGAGAGCAGGTATGTGAAACCACTCTTTGGGAAAGCCTGGGTCACAGTTTTCCTATTACAGGAGCTGCAAATGGATATTCAGCCTTGGAAAGTATGGGACACATGCTTAAGCAAGTGTCTTTCAGTCTCACCCTACGAATAATTTTATTTTTTAATCATGTTAAGCATAAGGAGAAGAGGAATTAATGTGGGTGCATGATTTCCAAGGTTGCCCCAGGTAATTGTTTTTAATTTGCATTAGAAAACACGAATTTGAAGAGTGCATTCCACTCTGAAAGCCTGTAGCCTACACATTGAGAATAGAATAAAAATGGCAAAATAAGACTATTCATTCCAAATGGAGCAATGATTCATCTGGAATATCATTTAAAGGTGGTAACCCCTGTAAATTACCCTGTGTGTCTGGAAGAGAAAAGCACGACTCCTTTCAACATACCTATTTCACCCAAGCAATAGGTGGGAGTACTCATTAATATGTATAACTGAGCTTGTTGCTACTGAAAACAAAGGCTCAAAAATGCATAAGAAATTAATAGATGTAGGTTATGGCTGTATCTGTGTCTGTATTAGCTTCTAACGTAGCAGACTCATGGTCAAAATGCTCCTTAAAACCTCAAAAATAGGTTTTTCATCTGGTAGGGTGCTCCAAAAATAACGAGTAGCTCCTGACTGGTGTTTTTGTCATGAACTCCAGCTTTGGCATGAGGAATTGTAATTTCTGCCGCGGGTTGCACCAATTTATGTGAGGAATGAATGTGGAACGGGCTTGCAGAGTTGAAGCTGACAACCTGTTAAACAGGTTTTAAGAATTTTTCAGTATGAGCAGCTAAGTCATCAGGAACCTGTAACCCATGCCAGAAAACGCTGTTACGCTTAACCTGGTGACCTTGTCGTCTTGGAAGCAACTCGCTGGCAGAACGGGGCTTCCAGGCTGGTTTTGGTGAAGGTCTGTTGGGAATTCCCTCCTGGGATTCCTGACTGATGCACACTTTGCAAGGAGGGGTCTGTGGAGCGATAGCCACGTGGTTTTGCACCATCAGTGTCTCCTGATATATAGGAAACTGGTATGTTGCATCTGATGGGATAAGCTTGGTGGCAGGCAGAGATTTGCATGTCTTTTCTGAAGAATACATTGGGGGAAAATAATGCTCCTGGTTAAAAATAACATTAGGGGGCTGAACTGAATACCTTTCACAAGTTGTCTAAGCTGTTTCTTCGACTATAGCACCTTCAGTGAGATGATAGTAACACACAGGAGGGTTTTTTTTGTGCCTGGAATTCATTTCTGGGCCTAAGTGTGTGCTTGTATTCATACGGTTCTTGCACGCACCAGCAAGGGTCTTGTCTTTTCCATTTTGCTTCCTTGATGCTGCCTTGGAGAAAACTTCTTTGACACTGAAGACTGTGGTGAAAATCTCCTTAAATTGAAATAAGCTCATTCCTGGTTAGCATTAGGAGAGTAGTGATAGTTCATCTACCAGCAGTGACTTTTAGAAATTAAGATGGAGGTATTTGACATGTTAATGCATGCATATGCCTAGATGAATTAAACAGGGGATTAGCTATTAAAACTTAATTCTTGTTTGAAATTTGCTTGCAAGTTGCTAGATCATGCAATGTATGAGTGGCTAGACAGTAACTGTGTAGGAAGGCGACATTTCAAAGAACTTATTGTTATATTTGGTGTTTCAAAATATCACCGTATCATCATCAATTTATTTTCATTCCTGAACTTTGCGTAGTCTAAATCCACTTAGTCTGTGTGGCTTTCAGAAGGTAACATGTCCTTTTGGAAGAGCAGATACATGGATAATTTATTTTAGCCGATTCAGATGGTCAGAATTCACCAAATCTAACGAATCTCCTAGTCAGTTCTTTTTTTACACTTTAATCCCTGGATGGAAATGAGGCTTGTGTTTGGAGAGGGTGTTTTTTTGAGGAAGTTCAACAGGAAAATAAGAAATATGTGAGCAAGTGTGTGTAACATTCCTGTCTTCCCTTGGGCCAGGTACTGTCTTTGTTACTGTAATTTCTGTATGCTTTAATTATAGATTGCGTTTGAATATGTTTGTTTCTCCCACTGTAGTGAAAAAAATCTTTTTTTTTTTTTTAATTTAAAGAACCTGGTTGTCATTTGTATTTTTGTTTGTTTATTTTAAAAATATAACCCATGCTATTAGAAGCTCCTTAGGTTGCTCTTTTTTTTCACTCCCTTAATGTAGAAGTAGGAAAATTAAATTGCCAGATTCTGGCAGTGGAGGTGCATTTCTCTGAAGTGTCATTAACAAACCTGGCTTCATTTTTTGATGTCCATCCTTTGGAGAATGAAGCAATTGAATGTTTTGCCTCCTTTGATACGTGAGGGTTTGAGACCCCTTCAAAATCACTGTAGCTTTGAATAGCCTCACATATTACTTTGAAGCAAGACGGGCAGGAAAAGTGAATGAATGACAAGACAAATCTGTTTAAGAAGAACCCGTTTTAGCCAAAAGGTGAAACTAGTTTTCATCCAACGTTGTTTTTTTGTAGGAACAGAAGACCCACATAAACGTGGGTCTTCTAGTACCTGCTCTAGAAGAGAGACCAACCAGGCCCCATGTGTGCCTATAGGCTCAGTGGTAGTTTCCAGATATAAATGCAGATAATTTCTGTTGAGCTCAAGCAATTACGTAGGAAGGCTGCTGCTCTAAAGGGTGGTAATTTTTGCTTCTGTTCACAAAGCTATATCGAGTTTTTTGCTTGATATAATTACAAGTGTTCACGCTTCTCAAGGTGCAGAAAACCAAACCTTTTGGTAACTATTTGACTTCATAAAGACTGTTCATTGAAGTCACAGATGCACTTGGTTTAGGACAGTGTTTGAACAGTTGTTGGACCTTCAATGCAAGCAGATGTCAAGGGAACTAATGTTCTTAAAGCACATGCTGTGCCGAAATAAGATATAATTCGGAATATTATTTAAGTGTGTGGTTTCTAACCTATTTCTCTGGAGCTCTGGGAGA
>NW_010578493.1:21042-41702 GCF_000705375.1 Tinamus guttatus
TTACAACCTTATATGATGGAGATGTGTGTTCCTAAACCAACAGCCATAATGCAAAGTGAACTTCCTACAATCACCTACATAACGTTAGATCTGGGGCAATGCTCCGTATTGGAAACCCCGATTCAGTTGTTCAGCATCACATCTGGTAACTGGCAGTGGATATGGCCACCGCCCTGGCAAGTGGCTGTTGCAGCATCACAAATGTGAGCACGTTCATCCTCAGGAGATGCTGGAATGTTGTTTGGGTTTCTATTTTGGCTGAGCCTTATTTTGGTCAGTCCTCGTTCTTCGCTTTACTGAAGTCTCGGCCATGGCTCGAGTTCCACTTCTTTCTTTTCCTCCTTTTTATAGGAGCAAAATTTTGAAGCTTGTGTTGTCTGGCCTCTTTAAATGTAGATTATCTCTTCTGACAAACCCTGGGTTTTGGCTGCACCTTCTCTTCAGCGACTTGCGTATTTAAGAAGAGGTCACCACTTGAGCGTGAGAAAAAGTGGTTTATTGAATTGCAAAAGAGCGTGCTTGTGTCCGAATTCCTTGGAGAACAGGCGTACATTATGTGTAATGCTGTTCTGAATTGGGCCCGTGCGTTTGGCAGGCGGGAATCGAAATGGATAGCAGAGAATATTGTGCTTGCTGCACTTAGTGCTGCATCCGGAAGGCTGGTGTGTCTCTAAGTTCTGTTGGTATTAGTTTGTTTCTCCTGTCATTAAAATAGCCAAATCTGTGTGTGTTTGTGTTGGAAGTGACTTCTAATAATCCCTAGATCCATACAATCCATAGATTTTTTTTTTCAGTGTGTATTCACATTGTACAGATCACGCCAATAAAACCTTTATGGTAAGGTGGAGGGGATTTGTCTTGTTGTGCCTGCACTTTGTGGTGTGTGGTTTTGTTTGCCTGCTTGTCCTCCTTCTGTTCCCAAGATTTTAGATATCACTTGTGGCATGAAGATAGTCAAGGAAATTCTCGTTTCGTGTAGGACAGTTTTATTTTCTTCTTTCCCCACAGAATTCACACAATTATTTGAAGATCTACAAGAGAGCAAGGAAAGAAAATGAAAAGTAATTTGCTTCGCACAGAGAGGGAGAATTGATTTAAAAAACTAAGTTCTTCCAGAGCTGCTATTCTAATGTGACTAACACAGCTTTTTCAGAGGTGGAAAGTGATATTCAGGCATTATATGCATTAAGCTTGTTCCCTCTCATCTTCTCTCCTTCCCAGCCAAGCTTTAATTCAAAATCAGCCTCCTATCCAGATCTTCTGCTGCATTTTGTTAATCCTAAGAAGTTGGGGATTTTTTCCCCCTCCAAAAGAGGTTTAATTTTTTTTTATAGCATGTCCCTGAAAAAATAATGTTAAATATATCCTCCTATGTGCCTCTTGTAACCCATTGAGAGATGACAACAGCAGTGAGTTTAGATTTAAACTACTTTATATATAAATAAATTTTAGAAAGTCATCTTGTGTTAACATTACGTGCTGTTACTTTGTGGCTGCTATGGCAACAGATGCGGGAAACGGGGCTCTCATGATAAAGCTTAATGGCAAAGCGGCAGGATTGTAGTGATGAATTCAGGGGGAGAAGGGAAGAGAGCACAAATCCCTCAGCAATTCTGTGAAATGAGTCGCCAATTAAGTCCCAGTCACGGAAGGGGCTCCACATTTCCTTAAAAATGACTTAAGCCAGATTTTGGTGATTATATTTAGAGGAGACACAGCCTGGAACCTGCAGTAATTCAGACTGCATCCTTTTTGGGTGTTTGTTTTTCCTTTCTCTCCCAAGATTTAGGTCTGGTAAAGGTGAATTGTCCTATTTCAGCCTGTTAGGATGAAAATGAAGGGTTTTAACCCTCTCTTTTTAAGAGGATAAGTGGTGAATGTTCTGGCTTTACTCTTTTCTTTCATCCTTCCTCAGGATACAGCTTCTCGGGCACTCTTCAAAGCTTGGCAGGAATAGCAGCCCACCTGATAAATCAGGATTGAGTTCTGCAGAGTGTCATCTTCTACCATGCTTGGTTTTAGGTAATGCTTTGAACTTGATAAATGCAAAGAAACCCATTCTGTGCTCACTTGGTCAGCGGCCCCTGTTTTTTTTTTTTTTCCTTTAAGTTCAAAACTTTAAAACTTCTGCAGGGCGTGTTTCTTTTTTTTCCCCTTATTCTGGCATGACTTCTGTTATGATGAATTAGAGAACGATTTCTTTGAACGCTTGGGGAAGGTACTTGTCATCTCAAGTTCTTCTTGGTGAAACATCAAGAGAGAGTTATAATTACTGCTTCAGTGGGAGGTTTTATATTAGGGAGAAAGCTCCAGAGCACAGAATCCTCTCTGCAAAAAGCTCACCTGAAGCATCAGAACTGTGGATCACCTGTAATGCAGACAGTTTGAGGAGTTGGTAAACAGCCTATTTACTGTTAGTAAACAGTGCCAGGCAGTGAATTTAACAGCTATGAAGCTTTTTTACAGTACAGGGTTTTCAGAGGTGCCTGGGGGGTGTTAGGAAGGGTGAAGGGGAGGAGTTTTCCAAGCAGATGCAGTGGGGTGGGAAGCAGCAGTGGGACTGGCTGGAGCAGAGGATGCTCAGAAGGCTGCTGCGGGAAGAGGCTTTTACTCAGGGATGAGAATCCAGGAGGAAACCATTTTGGCTGGAGCACTCGGAACGTGTTTGGGAAGAGCATAGGCAGATGTGAAGTAAAACCCAGGGTGGTGGATGGAGGATTTTGTGTGAAGAACGTTTTGCCTGGACTAAAGGAGAAAAATAAGTGGCATACACGAGCTGCAGGGGGAAATCTTCAGTACTGTGAGTGGCCTTGTTTACTGCAGGACAAATTGCACTGAAAAAAGTGTCTTTGCCCTGAAAGGGTCTGATGTTACTAAAAGCTTTTGGAGATGGGGTCAGCGCTTTTAGAAGATGCCAGCAACTATTTTGTCTCTCTTCTTTTTTTTTTTCCAGATTTTGATTTTTGTAGTTAAGGACATAGAACATACCCTGCCAAAGCCATTCTCTGTCAGAGCCAGGCATGTTTGTTCTGCTTTGTTTTGTGTTTTTGTGTTTTGGTGTTGCTATTGCTGCCTGTAATTGTGAACACAATGTAGGAGGTTGCTTCTTGAGAGTAGAAGTAGATGCAGACCAGAAGGTGTTTGCAGAAGACAGTGACCAGATAAGAACAGTTTTTTAGCTTTTCCTCAAAACTAGGCAGTTTGAAATGCAGAGAAGACAGATTTGGTGTTAGCAATAAGTTCACATGACATCAGCACTGTCGCTGCCGTTCCAGGAGCACCGTCCTTGCCAGCCCCTGGAGTTTGGGAAAGAGGTTTGTTTTTACATAGCCAGGGGCTTTCCAGAGCCTCCTCTACCCTGTTCCATTATCACCGGCTTTGCAGACGTGGAGAGGTTCTGCAAAGGGCCCTCCATTAGCATTTTAGGACAGGCCCTGCAGCTGCATGTGAGAGGAAAATACTCTGGGGTCCTTCATATCCTAATCCTGGTTGAGGCAATAGCCTTATCCTGCTGCTGGCTTCTGTCCTTTGGGATGTGCCCGGGAGGAGAAGGCTCAAGGACTTCACCCTAGGGTTAGTCCTGCCTGAGCCGAGGAGGGCAGGACATGGTTGGGGCTGCATCTTTATTAGTCTGGGGAGTAAAATCTCATCACTGTTCAAAGGAATGTCCTATTAAATGATGTATTTCCAGCAGTATCAGCTGGCTGTATCAGTGATTAATAGCAGAACCGTAGGTTATTACAACTACTTGCTTCCTTTCTGAATTTCCCTGGCACGGAATATATTTCATGCGTAGACGTCTTTTATTTTCCACTTCATAAACCAGCATAATGTCAAATAGTGATTTGAGCAAGAAGCACCTTGTTAAAGTCAGGGTGATTTCTTTGCCTGTGGCAAAATGGTCCTCCTTCTTAACATCGTTTTCTGTGGCTCTTAAGGGAAAATTATTTTGGGAGAGTTCCGTATTTGCCCCAAGCGTAATTTATACCGAAGTTGCAGGTAGGGATTTAAAAATGAAGATTTTGTTTGTGTCTGGGACATACACGTGTATTTTCAGTATTGCAGGACGTAAAACTCGGCCAGTTGTAACAGCAGTAGTGCCTTTACTGAGGCAGCTGTCTTTGTTTTGCTGCTTTAAAATATTTTAGAAATATTAAGTGTTGTTTTTCATAGTATCTAGCAGAAAACTAAATCGATGTGTCAACTTCATTCCCATTTTATTTTTCCATTTTACTTCCGCACAGAACAGAGCTTTGAAGATAGTCTCTCAGATGTCAAATTAGGCATTCACATTGGTATTTGTACTTTATCATACGTGTACATGGTGTTTTTTAAACACAAGTGACATTCCATGCTCTCGAAATCGTACTGTTCAATGCATTTATTCATGAGTGGAGGCACGCAGTCGTGTTGCATCAGTGAGACAATTCATGAGAGCCAAAATTGTATGTACACATAATTATTTCTGTGGTCAGGGCCTAAGTAATTCTGGCTTTAATCGGGCTGGTAGTACTTGGCTCTTGGGGTTTTTTTCCAGCCTCTTTTTCAGTTTTAACAGAAGCAGGAGATGCATCGTGATAAGGTCAGATTGGTTTCCTGAGTGGCATGTTTGGATAGTATGGTCAAATCTGGAAATTTAATGCAGCTGGAAAGTAATTACTTAGCCAGGCAGCTTGTGTGGTGGATACAGCTTTAAGGGAGTGAAAATAGAGCTCGAGGACCTTATTTACTTATTTCTGTGGGTATCAAAGAGTCTGATCCTGTTGAGGAAGGGCCGAACGCTCCTTTATGGTGTTTTAGAGGGCTCTTGCTGGCTAAAATTGGTAGTATTAAGTGAAGTCTGGTGACTCTAAAGCAATTCAACTCTTAGGAGAAAATCACGGTGGGTAAATGTGACCTTGTTAGCTCTTCTCTTAATGTCTGCAAACAAGCCTGTCAAAGCCATTGCAAACAGCTGAGGCTCTCTGATACCTTTATGATCCTAAAATGTGACTGATAAGGGAAGGAACTGTACTTAATGGAAAGGCAGAAATGCTGAAATTTCCCTTACTGTTGCTTCTTAAGTGGCCAGAGAGGCCCCTCTGAGTTGAAAGATGCTCTTTCACATTGGGTGCTAGGAATACTGTTATTTTTAGTCCCTGTTACTTACAGGAATGAAAAGGTGCTTATGGAAGATTGGCAAAGGTAAACTTTGGGTTTAGTGCTTTTCCAAAGGCGTGAGCCCTTCCAGGCCTTGGGGAATTACCTGGAGTTCTGGGTACTCAGTAATCCTGGAGATCTGGCCCCAAATACCCAGACAAGCAGTTGTTATTTTCTGACATTTCTACAGAGGTTTGAGGAGATCAGCACAGGGTAATATTCTAAATCTTGCTCAAACTCTCTGAAATGTGGCTGGACAGCCCAGTGCCTTCAGTAACCATTTGTTTTCAACAGAATGGGAACAGAGCTATTTTTGTCTCCTTGCTATCATTGACCTTAAATACTGCAAGAGAAAAGCTATGGAAAAAAAAAACTCTTTTGACTGCTACAGAATAAGCCCTGCTCGCTGTGCACAAAAGAAAACTCCCTTTCAATGGCAATTGCTTCCAGCGCACCTGGAAAACCTTACGACTTAAGCAAGACAAGACATGGCAAGCATTTTGTCTGGACATGTTTCTAATTCCCTTCTAAAGAGCGTCTGTATATATGTAGCTCTCAAAAAAATGTAGCTGTTTCTGTAGCTCTTCCCCCCTGGAATTCCAGAGCGCTAGGAATCACTTTGGGTGGGATTTTTTTTTCCCCTACATGATTAAATAACTTGGTTTCCTCTTCTTAGAAAGCTTTTAAATGTAAATTTTATGCACATTTAAGAAAATATGTTAAAAACCTGCACTTTTCTCTACACCTTTAATGAGGCCCAGATTTGTTTCTCTGCTGCAAAACCGAGGCCATAAAGCAGAAAGCTTCTGCACTGGAGTCGGTTGCAAAAGAAAAGTGAAAAGTGCTTTGCCCAGATGGGTGTGCAAAAAATCTCAATTGCAATTTAAAAAAAAAAAAAAAGGTGTGGAGGCTGGTGAGTGATCGTGGGCAATGCTGACTTGCACAGTACCAGTGAAGCAACTGCTGAGTCCCTTCTAATTAGCAGAAATGACAGTGCAGCTGTATAGAAGCAATTAGGCTGCAACTAAATGATCTGTGGCATCTCGGAGATGTTTATTGTCATAGTGGAAATGCATCTCAAAAGCTTCGGGCAAAATGGAAATGCTGCTGCTGCGCGGTGCAGACCGCGGAGCTGCACGTTTTCCTGCAATTCCCAGGCCTCGGAGCTGCGTTTGCTCCCACCAAAATGGATGTGTGCCATGTTCTTTCTGTCAGGTGACACGCAAACAAGTAATTTTGATCCATTAACCCTCTGTACGCCTGCATTTTGTTCAATGTCAGGTTAAAAATACCCCCAAAGCGGGTAAAGAGAGAAATATTTTAAAGTTTCAGAGCTGTTTGCTGCTGTATGGTGCCTGCAAGATGACCCGCACACCTTGGGCAAGAGGCCCAAGCCTGAAGCTGCTGTGGTGGGTGATGAAGGTGTTGCTGTGTCCCACTAGAACGGGGCTCTGCGAAGCAAACAGTGTGCAAAAACTTGCTGTTCTGCAGGAATTCCTGCTATCAGCTGCCTCTGACAGCTTAGAAGTAACCAAAAGGCGGATGAGTGTTACCAATCACCTCTTAAGTTAGTGTAAACCCGGAACCTTCCCCATCTCCCCTCTCCCAGCTGGTTTTTCTTTCCCTCAGTGTCTGGTAACTGGTTTCTCTCAGTTTTGTGGTTTCTCTCGAGTGTTTGGGGAATGTGCAATGATTTCTCAGCCTGTGTGCTCTTTGTCAAGAAGTCAACGTTTCCCTTCACTTTAAGCTGTGTGAATAGAATTTTCCCGTGGCGTTTTCCTCTAATGCAAAGGATTCACTATTTGAACTGCAGCAAAGATCAGTAGTTGGGTCAAAAAGGTATGTGGACCTATAGTGTATCCCTTAAGAGGAGCGAACGGATGCTCCCCGCCACCCCAAATTTATTTTTGAATGAACCTAGAGGCTCAATGAGCCCCCAGGACTGCGGAGCACTGAGCTACTGATATTGTCATAGAAACTAGAGCTGCAGCACTGGCTTCCAGCCAGGAATCGTGGTGAATCATGGCTCGAATGTGGGTGTCTGTGGAAATGAAATGAGCGCCGATTCTCGGGGAAATCAATGGAGTAGTATTTGTGTTTTGTATTATTATTTTTTTTTTCTGGAAGGTCTTTTTTTTCACCGCAGATCCTTTTTCACTTTATCACTTTAAAGGTAGGAAGGATACTCTCACGCTGATGCTTCCTGGACACATGGGCAGCAAGTATGGGGAGCATTTCTCCTGTGTGTGCTTTCTATTATTATTTTTAGCTAGGCTTTGAATTCCAAAATTACCGAAATTTTGAAATACAGCAATTTGACTTAATTATAGAGGCACTTTAGAACAGGTTCGTATACTGTGTGTGCATATGTGGGCTCTGTGCAGGACACTAGAATGAGCTAATTGCAGGTCAGGGCTGTTGGAAATGCAGCATCAACTTCTATAAACGCTGCTTGTGCCCACAGTGAATCCCACGTTTTGTTTATATTGATGTATTAGAGGAAAGTAGTCACAGAGCACACAGAGACTCAGATGTAACCGTAAGCAGCAGGACTACAGCTTAGGCCCTCATTCAGAGTAACATTTGTCTTCCTTTATTTGTGCTTTAGTCATATGGAGAAAAAAGCAATCGATATTCTTACTATGAAAGCAAATATCCATGTCTAAAGTAAATGAGACAAATTATGGCAGTTATTGGCTCTTCCTGCAACCTTCAGAGCTGCCTGAGATTCTTGTCAAACAGCAAAGATTGCTTAAACATCAGAACACATCATTGGTTTGGGGAAGAAGAGAGCACCTTGATTTGGCCGTTGGGATAAAGGGCTGAATGAGCCGTTACGTCCCCGATAACCACATTTGATGGCCGTAGTAGATGTCTTGCAAATAACTCTTGTGTGGACAAGTTCTTCAGCAAAACTAAGGCCCCCGCGCTTAGCATCCACTTGATTCAGCTGCTTAGAGCCAAACTTGAAGCCTGGTGTCAAAACAAGCCCCAAAACTCCTTTAACGTGCAGGCCAGACGTGGCCTCGTGTGGTGACCACAGGGCTTTCCACTCCCCTAAATCTGCCTCAGAAGATGTCCCTGCCCTTCAACCACATCTGCACGGTGAACTTCCCTCATCTTTGCTTGTATCAACACCTGAAGCTCAATGGTTTGTCTGAGGAAGGTTCCTCTGTGAGAGGGAACCTGCCCTGCCTGGAGCGCTCACAAGTTGTGCCTGTGTCTAAGCTACTTATTCAGGCCTTCCTTGCTGCACCTGGGGCAGATAAATAAGCCCCTCTGGAGGGTGATGGGTCTGACCTGTCCTAATTAACCTTAGGATAAGGTTAATTCCCATGCAGAGGTGCCAGGTTTTTTGCGCTGGCTGATTTCTGACATGAATGGCAATGCATGTGGACCTTAGATATGTGTAACTGGGGCATCTCTGAACACTCTTTGGCAGATGACATGATTTTTTTTGTTTTAAACTTCTGTGCACATGGAATGAGTTGCAGAAAGGTATAGGATTTCCTAACTTAACGCTTAATTTTCCCCTCTTTCTGCATCCTTCACCTCATGTTAAGCTATGAAGGTCTCTCCTCCTCACCTCTGGGGAAGACTTGGTGGGACTTTCCCTTTGGATGCTCGTGTGCTCTGGACCTGCTGGCTAGTGAGCATCTCGGTGCCCTTTGGCAGAAGGGTGCTCGACAGGAGAGCAGAAGGTGGAATATGTGAGTCTGCAGTGTTTATTCAGGAGCAGGTGGGTTTCATCGTGCACGACATGATGCTGGATGTTCTTTTTATTTCCCAAAACTCCCGAAGAAGCCATCACACAAATATAATCGAGGTCTCTCCGAGAACGCAGGGCCCGTTAGGGCAGGAATTTGCGGAGTGGCTTTGTTGTTGTCCTGAGATGTAATCTAGTTTAGCTAGAGCTGCAGATTAAAGACAGCAGATTATAAATATTCATTAATTTGTAATATGCATTGCTTTATCTGAGGGCCGAAAGTTCAGTGAAGGTGATTTTATTACTACATTGCAGTCAGTGGTTGGTAGTGGGCAAAGATTGTTAGAGGGTAAAGCTTTTCTAGGTGTTGATTTTCCACGCTGGAGTGGGATAGATGCGTGGCGTCAATGGCCATCTTAAATATTAACATCAAGTTGGATATCAAAAAATCAAAGCGATGCATCAGAACGCTTCAGCAGCCTCGTTCATCAGACCAGATTGGTGCTAAACACATCGATTCCCTGTGTTAAATTGTTTAATTTATTTAGCTGAAACGTGGAGCTGTGACGATACGAGCAGTTCTGGGCAGGGTACTGCTGCTGCTTGTCTAACTCTGTGTAATGGGGGTTGATTTGTTTTCTAGGAGCACCTCTATGACAGGGAATGTTTTCTCAGGCACAACCTGAGCAAGGTGGTCAGCGTGGCTGGAGTTTTGGTTTTTCAAATACCTGAAGCCCCGTGTTTTTCGAAAGCCGCGTGATGGTTTTGTAGGAAACGATCCCAGGATCGTTTTCCTGTGATGTTCAAACAGGAAGCTTGCTTGATGACCTGATTTTCTGCTTCAGAATTAGCAGCACCTTTTCTGTGTTCCCGTTGAGTGCTACAACGTCTCTGCTGCTGCATGACATGTTAATCTGTAGAGCATAGAAGGAAAAAAAAGATGAAAATTTGATTTGACGTGAGCGAAAGAGCAGTTGTGTGGGATGGTTAGGAATTCCCAAGGGCTTGCAAGAGGAAAAAGCTCACCTCCGCTGAGGACAAAGTGGGTAGCTACAGTCAACACTATTTTGGGAACTGTCTGAAAGGCAGAACTGGGCATGGGCTTTAAGTTGCGTGTCTGAATGTTAAGGAAGCTTTTTAATCGGCACTGTTTGTATTAAGAGCCCTTCTCCTCATGTAGGTGCTGCTGGCAGACCCCAATCCTCCGTCTGTTCTTAACAGCAGCTCCCATCAAGTGTCCTTCACTGGAGCCCTGGTTGTAGGGATCGCCGGGAGGGAAATGCGGGAGCAACGCGGGAGCCAAGAGCAGCAGAGGCAGATGGTGCCTGGAAAGAGCAGTTCCTGCAGACTGCCCTTGAAGGGGAGCGAGGAGGACAAGTCAAGGGAGAAGTAGGGCACATCTGGGGTCACACGGCTGTGCTTGCCCTGGATTGCCTCTCCACTGGGTCTCCCTTCGGCTGCTCTGCACTTGCAGAATGCTGAAGTTAACTTGTTAAAATTTGGCCCCTTTTTTGTTCACCTCCACTGTTAAAGCACACGATTGAAATAGCTTTAAAAGTATTTTTGCTAGGATGCAGTTCAGCAAAGCGGACGCATTGAAGCCCAAACCTCTTGTTACAGTTTTACAGAGTCCTTCTGCTTGCACCGAAGGCTGTCTGGATTGTGCCTGTTTTACATGGGGGTTTCCTTAGCTCCTTAGTGATTATTCTGATCAGATGTTGCCTTTTTTGGCATCAATTCAGGAGCTCTTTTGCATGCCCTGCAAACTGCAGGTTGCAAGTGTCTTTGCTGTGTTTAGCTTCATTCACTTACTGCCATGCTTGAACCTCCCTTTCCTCTGAATACGACTATTTTTTCCTGAATTAAGACATAATTTCTTGTCAGCCAAATGCAAAACATAGAAAGAGAAAGGGTGTCATTGACACTGCAGGGTGGCAAAATGTTCTGGCTGGACTGCAGAAACGAAAGATCTGCAGAGAAAGTTAAATTTACAGGTGCTCCTAACCCTGCTTTTGCATCAGGAGCAGCGATTCTGGCTCTGGCAACTTGAAGTTTCTCCATTTCAAGTTCCACTTAACGAGTGTCTTACTGCATTTATCGCCTCTCCTTGGCTTGAATGTCACCCCTTTGGCTGCCTGTGAGTTCTGGCCTCTCCTTCCCTCATCCCTCTCTGGTTTGCCAGGCAGCACTGCGGGGCTTGCAGAGGGGATATCCATTTGGAGCCAGTGCAGCTTGATTCATATCTGTGCATTTTTTTAGCTTTCAAAAAAATCGGAAACTTTTTTTTTTTTAACTTCAGGAATTGCTCTGCTTTGGTTCTTTTAGCAAGTCATTTCACGTATTTAATTGAACTCTGTACAAATTACAGTTAATTATAGCTGAATCAAAGTGTGTCCTAAAATAGGTCACATGCCATTTGGAATAAAACACCCTGAAAATCATCGCATTTGCTTGTTTGGGCTTAAAATGTGTTCTGAGATGTTGCATCCTCTCTGGCTGCTGTTCTTCCATTTTGTTGCTGGGGGCCTCCTTTCTGAGCATTAATCTGAATTGCTACCTTGTGAAAGGAGGGGAAAAAGGTGTATTTAACTGCTGACCCTTCTGTTTTTAGTAGTGCAGGCTGAAAACATTTTGCTCTGTCTATTTGAGACTGAGAAGTCCGTTATTTCCCTGTAGAACTTGAGAAAAAAATATTGAAAAGCACTGTGAGCAGATAATTTTTTTCTGTTATTGAGATTTCTGAAAGTATCATGTGGAATCCTTATTAACATCTTTCTTTGATTTTTTTGCCTGTTTCCTACCGTAGGGAACCGCTCACCTCACACTTCATTGCTGCTTTTTCCCTGGAGTTTGCCTAGCTCAGTGGTTCTTTGTTTGTCCTGGTCCTGCCTTTCAGGGGATGAATCTTCATCTCGTTTGGAGCGGATAATGATCCTGCTGCATTCGTGAGTCAGCAGAATCCTGTTAACCCTCTCCCAGTGTGATTAACACCAGCTGGGACTGTATTATTTTCCTTTATAGCTGATGCAAAGTCCTTGGCCTCTTGTGCTTCACAGGAACTACTGTTTTATGCTGACTTTTAAAAATGCCTCGAAATGCTCTTGAGTTAAACCCATTAAAATAACTCCACTAATGACCTTGAGCAAAAATTATTTCCAGCAAGCTACCAGCTGTATTTATGTACAGATACTGCATGTGTGTTTCCTTGGGGTCAGCTGTTGTACATCAGCTTCTGCTTCATGTACCTGCATCTATGTCCTTTATGGGAGCTGCTTGGGACTTCTTGGCATGCAAACATGCACGTGTGTCTGCGTTATTTGGAACATTAGTGCAGAAGGCACCTGGAATTGGGACTATAGTTGTGACCAAAAGTATTAAAAAATAAGCTAAAAAGCTTGGCAGCTACCTGTATATGACAATTTTACCTACAGATTTGCTTATGGAGCTGTTTGGAACCCAGAGCTCTGTGGGTTTCTATGATTATTCCTTCTGTTTCCAGGTGAAATATATCTACAGGATAAATAGAAAGGGTTTTTTTTTTTTACCCTCATGCAAACTTCAGAGCTCTGTAAACCCAGCTATTCTCCCGCTCTGCTCTTTTCCCGTGTCACTAAACCCAATTTCTGCATGATTTTGGCTCATAAATACTCAACCTGCATGTTCAGGTAAGTCTCAGACTTAAAAACCTGTCCTGGGTGAGTGCTGCAGCCCTCCCTTTCGTTGCTCCCAGGGGATCAGCTGCAGGCAAGAAACTGAAGCAACCAGGCAGTTCTGTTGACCTCGTTTTGCCACCTAAGTAAGGGGCATATTTGACCTTGTACAGCTACTACTCTATTTAATTGAAGAGGGCTGTTTGTGTTGATTTACTTTGCAAGACAAAGCTGTGGTTCTCTGCCAAGTCATCCTCAATACAGTTCAAGATGCACCTGCAGAAATCCAGAGAGCCCTGTGGAGCCCTCAGTTTTTAACTTGCATTTGGTGCAACTCTGCAGTGATTGTTTTAGTTTTAGTAAAAATTTTCCAGAAAAGTCATCAATATAAAGTGCACTTGTTCTCCCTGCAAATGGAGAATGTTTTCCATAAACAGAGAACATCTGACATAGTCAATGTGGCACTTGCTAAACTGCTGCCCCACCATTTGGTGACCCCTCCTGACCGAGCTTCCTTTGCTCCTTCTTTCCTGCCTTTCCAATAGGGCTATTATATTTCTTAATTGATCCTAACTTTATAAGTTAGCAGAGTCCTCCTTGCCCCAGAAACCAGCTCTTGTAATGAGGGAGCTGCTGATGTCATTCCCGAAGCTTCAACAAAGGCCGACAGTGTTCCCTATCCTTGAATTTGTCGGAATTTTTTGTTTTCAACCAGTGTGTTTGGCAGCTGTGATTTACCGGGGTCTCTAAGGAAACTAAAGCACCACAGAAGGATTTCCATTCAGATTTCCAGCTACGTTTCCAGCTTTGGGAGGGCCGTTTGCACGCGCTGAGCTCTAAACTCACAAGCAATTCTCACTGAGTTTGCTAAGGGACTGTGCAGTTTGGCAAGATGAGAGCAAAAAGTTGTATTTTGTGTTCCATCAATGGTAAGTCATGATGCCAGTTGCGCAGACTATCTCTCATGGTCACTTCTGGGTGGAAAAGTTTATGGGATTGTGTCCAGCTTTTCCCTCTCTTCAGTCTTTTTGCTTCCTCATGCTGTTCTTTGAACTTCTAAGTCTGTAGGCTGCAGAGGTGGATTTTGAGCCTAACCTTAGAAGGAGCACTCGATGAAAGAAGCTGCATGAGAAGAATGCTGTCGCTAAAAAGAAATCATTCATGGCTTTTAGCTCTTTAAAAACCCTCTCGTAGCACTCCTGCTGGGCTTCTCTTGCTGTAGAATAATGCAGAGGACTAGTCTGGGGACCCCAGACAGCTGCGTTTTCAGTGCAGCACACAGGGACCAGGAGAAATGGCTTTTATTCACGTAGGTTTCTCTTGGCCCCTTGCTTCCTAAAAGTACTTAAGTCTCCTTGAAGTTAAGCACGTGCTGAAGTGTTGTGTGTGGAGCGGCCTTCTCTGCCTTGCACCTCGCTGGGCCCTTCAGCTCACGTTTGCCTATGAGGACAAGTTGGTTTTCACTTCATTCCCAGGGGATTGCACCAGATTCCTTGGAGCTGAGGAATCTGGGATGGACGAAACAGCCTCTTCTGAGTAAAGGTGTGCTGGGAAGTTTGCCCGGGTGGGTATCGGGTATGGGTAAAGGAAGAAACTGCTCATTTTATACTGAGCTTTAAAACAAAACCAAGAAAATGCTGTTAGAACAAGAGGGGTTTTTAGGAGCACGCAGTTGGCACCGTATGTGGCTTTAAACAACTGATTGTAGATGCCAAAGCATCTGCAGTTAATTGAAATAGCTGGGACGCCACTGAGGACAGACTGAGAGTCTCTGCTTGCTTCTGTCACAACTGGTTATTGGCTTCTCGTGGGAGGTGATGTTGTTCATGAAATCAGACTTATTCGTGATGCTGCTAATAAACCAATAAATTATTCCTAAGCCCTTTGGAAATATTATGACAGCCAGTTTTAGTGTAGGCCCTTGAAACTGAGGCTGCTGACAACCTTCTAGGCCATGAAGGACATGTACCCAAGAAGCACAGGTTATTTTATCCTAAACATAATTTCAGTGGCTTTGGGTCTGTTTAGCAGGGGGGTTTCTACTCAGGAGAGCTATCTGCAAAATAGTCTTTTACTGTCTATGGAGTCCCAAAGTAGGTACCGTATTTTGCAGAGCTTAGGAGACAGCTAGGGACACGTCTACCTGATTTTCTAGTGAACCTTCACTGCATTTTTGACTTTGTATTTCCATTTTAAAAGAATGTCTTCACTCTAACAATAAAAAGCAACCTACAAACTCACTTAAGGGACTACAGTTTAAAACAAACAAAAAAAGAACTTTATCTTGCATGACCATTGAAGATACCTTTGAAATTCCCTACTGCATGCAGATGATGTCTTGGATTCTCCTATTTCCGGATGCTGCTCCGATCCTGCACTTTTCCAGCAAACGTGGAAGAGCAGCACAGCCTCCAAAGCGGCTCTAAGGTGAGTCACATCCTTAAATAGAACTGCTGAGCATGTAGGAGAACCTGCCCCATGCCGAGGACAGAAAAATAGGCTTTGGAGGAAAGAAAGCCTCTTTGTTTAAAGAAAAAAATCACATAATGGTAAATGACTGTCCTTCAAGGCTGCTCTGAGGACACCTGCCTCATCTTTTTTGCTTTTTCTCCTCGTCCCTTCTCAACCGTGATATCTCTTTTGGTCATAGTCAATGCAGTTAGAGCACTGAAATGGCAGTGTTGGAGCCAGCAGCTGGGCGGATGCTGCATGTTGACGTCCTCCTATGTGACCTATCAAGGATTTTTTTTTTTATGTAAATAACTGAAAGCTTTGAAATATTTTGTGGGCTCTATAAATGAAGCGTCGGATCCCCTGGACCGGCTGAACTGCGGAGCAACTTAGTCCATCTGCGCCTCGGTCCCTGGATCAAGGGAGGAGTAGAGTTGTTCTTTCCTCTTACTCATTTCCAAATGCAGAAGTACGTCCTGCCCTGGCTGATTTATTTGTGTACACTCAGATGGAAGCTAAGATCCTGGAAATTTCTTTGGATTAGCCGCAAGCTTGAAGACGCGCGTGCAAATGTCAGCATCATTCTGCTTGGAAAGTGCAGATGCCAACTAGTTAAGCTGGAAGAAAAACCTTCGCGCTGTGGGATCTGTGACTGGAATTGAGATTTCCGAAGGGGTATCCGGGCTCTACCACGGCTGCTGCCTCATCTTAGCTGGTGCCTGCAGTGTTTGTGCATTTCTCTGTGCATCCTCTTCCTGAAGAGCAGCGCTGCCTGGCACCAGTCTGCCTGAGAAAGGTTTTCTCATCAGCTTGGAGAATGCAGAGCATTTATTACCCTCTTCAATGCGCTTTGTGCCTAGCAGCACCCAGAGCAACTTTGGCACTGGAGCCCGAACCCGAGTGAGTTTTGTGCTGCCTTTCAAGTAGAGAAACCATCTTTCAAGCTCTGAAGTGATGTCAAACCTTTTATCCCCCCCAGAATGTTCTCAGAGTTGACATTATTATAGACAAGGCATGCAACTAAAGTGTCAAATCCGTCAGGTACGTCTGCAGGGTAGTAATTTAGCTCGGGAATATTTGGAACCATTTTCCTTCACTTGCTGCCCACCATTAATAGTTGCATTATTCCGGGGCATTTCTCCTAGGCCTCTGTATTAAGCATTTGTGTTTTATCTGCATTGGAAACAAAGTATCATAAGCAAAAATTGGCATTAAGCACTGGAATTGAGATTACTGAAGAACATAGCTGTGACTGTTCTGAAACTTCTGTCTAATAGAAACATTGTTTTTGTCCTCAGTTTGCCCTGTGGATTTTTTAAAGGCATTTTAAACTTAAAATGTACATTTTATTAGTGCATGTTGCTAGTGTATTGGTCAAGGGGATACTCGCTGTTGGGAGAGGCAGCTCAGCACAGAAGGGGTGAGGAGGAATTTGGATGTAGAGGCTCCTAAAATTGTGTGTGTTCTGCACTAAATGAACCCGCCCAGTTGCATTTCTACATAAATTACCGTGTTCAGCGTGCCCAGACTTCTCTTTCCTCATGTGAGATGTAAGGCAAGTTTTGTCTTACATTTCTTCCATCCACCACCTTTCTGAGCAATTGTTGCTTTGAACTCTCTCATTTTTTAACTATTCAGAAAATGAATCCATTTCATTTTCCTAATCTTAATTGAAATGCAGTTCCTTGAACAATACAAGCAATAATTGGATACACAATTTACTAGTTCTCAAATGTTGGGTATTTGGCACTGTCAGAATTTGAATTAAGTCAGCTGTGAGTTCTCTTTGATCTGTAAAAATATCATGTTATCAAGTGGCTTTTCTTTACTGCTTTAAGATTATGGAAGGCTCTCAATTTGCAAATATCGGGTCCTGGAAGTAAACGTAGGTTATGCATTTAAAGCAATCCATAAAAAAAAAAAGAGTTTTGGAAGCTGACGACTAGTTTGCATGCAGCCCTGATGATGAATCCAGGTGGAATGTGGCCCTTAGTGGGGAAGCAGTTTTGTGTCTCCTGCAAAATCCTTGCAGGATCCTTCCTCTAGTCTGTCCATTTAGCTCTTGGGTGAGTGATATCTACCTAGCAGGGTTTCCTAATGAGATTCCCACCCGAGAGAGGTGGGAAGGTCGCTCGTACGCACCCGGGAGACTCGAAGGACTCCGAGATCCCATTAGATATTTACGTGCGGCCTCTCTGTGAACTGGTCAGGTGCCAGATGACACCTTTTTCAGCTCGTGTGACAAAATCACCCCTACCTGGATGCTCGGAGAGGATCGGTGTGTGTGTGTGAAGGGCAACTAGTCAGAGAGGGACCTGAAAAAATGTGGAATAATGCTCGGAAACGAGCAGGCCAGGCAGGTGGAGGAAGCATTCAACCCTTTTAAACTCCTGGGCAATCTCTTGGAATGCTGACATCATTTTTAAGTTCTTCTCACAACTTGCTTGTCCCTGCTGGCCTCTCCTGTATGAGAAAACGGTGCTCCCTTGGGTGGCCAAGAAGCTGTCGCCTTTGAGGGCTTTGACCTGGCTGCCTCGAAGCGTGGCCGTGTCAACTGTCATTTGATCTAGTTTCCTATTGCTCAATCTCCCTCCGCTTCCAGGCTTGGCCACCTTCCACCACGGAGCTTCTCCGACGCCGCTTCCCTTTGGCGGGCAGATGCATCATGAAACTTTCATGGAAAGGTGATGTTTTCAAGGTGGCACTGGTCTAAAGCAGCCTCTTGTCCTTGACCCTTTCCCTGCTGCCTCTGTGCTGTCACATCTGCTCCCGTTTTCCCTGAATCCAGGGAAATCCAAAGCCGGTAGGTGCTAACTGCTTTGTCTCCCTTCCTCTCCTGGGGCTTTGCCCCTCATCCCTCAGGACTTTTGTCCTGGTAAGTAACCTGGCACTTTTTTCTAGTTTTGGAGAGTGTCAAATCCTGTTCCAAAAAGGAGGAACAGAAGCCCTTACAGGGCATAAACTACTCCTGAGCAGCCTGATGGCTTATTCCTACCCAGCTAACTTCTGCAGATCTAAATACGAAGGAATCCTGCTCTTTGGTAGTGCAGAATTCTCTCCCTCTCCCCGCCCACGTGCAAGGCAGGCTTAAGAGGAATGAATGTCAGGACGAGCGAGGCCAGGAAACCTGTTTTTCCTCCCATGGAGGGCAGGTGGCTGCTTTGCAGGTGGATGGCACGGACGCTCCTTGCGTGCAACCCCTGCAAAGCACCTGTGCAAACATGAACTTGCACCGAGCGGCGGCTCGTCCGGCCTCTTGGGCTGGGGCAGGAGTTAGTCACCGCGGGTGCAGTCTGCTTCGCCGTTCCTGCCTTTTTGCTCAAGGTTTGTGAAAACGAGGGCTTGTTCATCCTCCTATTTCCATGACACCGTATGAGTTCCTCCTCTTTAAAGAGAAATCAGAGAAAAAACAGAAAACCCTTTTATTTTCAAGACAAAAAAAACCCAGAAAACTTAGCAAGAAGGACTGCACGGGCTGTGAGTGGCTGTGCTCTGTGACTCAGGAGGTAAATGTCCTGTCTCATGCTTCCCCAGACTGATTTGTGACCGGTTTTATCAATGAAATAGCCATTTCATAATTTAAACTATTGTCCTGGGTCAGGTCTAGCTGGTCATTAGGTCCTGGTGCTTGTTCCAGTGCACGTTGAGCGATGCCTTGGCCAAGATTGGCACTCTAATACCCAATATAAATGATGTTGCTTAAAACCATTTCTACAAATATATACACACACACACACATATATATGATCATTGAAATATTTCCCCATGAAACTTAGTTTGCTTTTGGAATCCAAAGCACATTATCTTGTCATGCATACATTATTAATTACAATCCATTTTTAATATAATGAAAAAATATGCCAAGTCTTGCAGCATCCTTGCTCCTTCCTTGCCTAGATAACCTCATCACAGAGATTAAACTTAGAAATTCTGAGCTAGGTTAGATTTTATCCTTGTAAACGGAGTGTTTTAAATTCAAGGAAACTCAAAGGAGAATTGGAGGTATTGGCAGAAATGCCAAATGGAATTGACGTTGGATAACTTTATTCTATATGAGGATGACGGGAGCCTTGTTTGGGAGTGAATCCTTTGAAGCGGGAGCTCTTGGTGCAGTTTCCCAAAGCTTATCTAGGTAGTAGAAAGCTGAATAATTGTGCAAATCACTCATGAATGCAACTATCATGAGTAAACCTTCCATACTGGAGATTTGTTCCTTAATTTGGTTCTACCCTACCCTCCGTTACCCCAAGGATTAAGAGATAAAACGCTTCCAAGCCCATTGTTAATTTAACAGCAAATTGGAGCTTGCAGTAAGTGATACCATTCTCCTCTGTTCTCATAATTAAATTTGGGTCAAAAAGTTTAATTTGTTTTGTTATTATGATGATAATTTAAGCCCCAAATTAGTGCGAAAAGTAGCTGACTGGAGACCGGATCTTCTCTGTATTGGAAAAATTATCTGTTACTATCAAAACTTGTCTCAAGTTGCAGTAATGAAGCTCATGTGTAGAGCGGCCAAGCTGCATTCATTTACACCCGGTTTCAGTGCAGTTTTGAGTGCTCTCAGACTGTGCTCTTAAGGGGCACAATTTGGAAAGGCCTTTAAGAATGTCTGCAGTAATGCTTCTTAATACGCAATGTTTTGTTAACTCTGAAAGTCAATATTTGTTAGTATGGTTACACTATAGAACCCAGAGCCCTGGTGCCAGGCAAGGACTGGGCTGTGCTGAATCCCATGCAAATAAAAGTAAGTCTTTGCCAGAAAACCTTCTGGTTTCCTCCTCCTCCTCCTGTAACTGCCGAACTAAGGGTTAGCACCACTGTTCCTGTGCATTAGGACTAACTAATAAGCATATGTTGGTAGCAAGCAACAGTGATCCGAGCCCTTCAAAGACATGGCTGGGCAGGAGGGAATTGTGTTGGCTGTGTGTGTTCCAGACCCGAAAGTTGGGCTGTGAAACACGGGAGTTTTGCACCAGAACAGGAGAATTGAAGTGACTTGGTCAAGGTCACGCGGCAAGCGCGATGGCCAAGCGAGGACCGAAAGCTGCTCATCCATCATCCTGCTTTTCCACCCTGTGTGCTGGACGTCACGGGCTCCTATGGGTATCTCACCACCCGCACTGCAGTGGGGGTCTCACAAAAGATTGCAGCCTTGTAGTGGGATCTGAAAGAGGTGCTAATGCTCATCCCCCACTTAGGGTTTAACGTATAGCCTGCAAGTTGCAATATCTTTTTTGCACAGCTCCTTTTTGCTGAATTGAGCCTCGTAAACGTGCCGAGCCTTTCACCAAGGAGCAAGCAGAGCCATTAAAGTGCTATATTCAAGGCAGTGCAGCTGGCAGAGCCTGGGAGCAGCGTTAATGCCCCTCACTCCTCATTTGCTTCCGCGTTACCACAGCTTTATGTAGGGATCAAGCGACCGAATCGCGGAAGAACACCCTGGGCACGGCGGGAAGCGCCCAGGACAAAGAAATCCTTTCCCATCCCCTTCCTCCGGCTGGGAAAGGGTTACAGCCGCGCAGCCACCTCAGGGAAACATGAATCAGTCCCGGTGCGGGAGGGCAGGATGGGCGGCCGGCGGCGTCGCGCGCGGCTCCTTTACGTCTCCCCTTCCGCCCCGCAACCCCGCGCGTTTCGGAAGGTCTCGGCGCGGCTGACGTCGGAGCCGGCGCGGATGGCGCTGCCGGCGCGCGCCCCCCAAACTGGCGCGC
>NW_010578493.1:41768-74505 GCF_000705375.1 Tinamus guttatus
GTGCCTCGGGGGCGCCGTTGTCCCCCACCAGCTACGCGGCGGCTTTCGCCGCGGGGAGCCGTCTGGATGGAGCCGAAAGGTCAGTGCGATCCGTGAAGCGTCCGCAGAGATGTCTCGTTTAAAACCCTCCTTTCTCTTGAACGGGGTATTTCAAAGCCGTGCGGTTCCCTTCCAAGGAATGCGATGGTTTCGCAATCGCTCTCGGGTTTTATTGCACGTTTTGGGCTAAGATGGTGATGGTGAAAAAGCCAAGCGTGTCATCCTCAGCCAGCAAATGCAGCTTCGTTGTTGTTAGTGCCTTTCTGAACATATGTATTTGACCTTAAATCGTCTAAGTGTTTGAGGATTTGAATGAAAAAGGGTTAATCGCATCCTTCTGGCAGATGATGCTTTATAGGTTACACCAGCACCCAGAAAGCCAAGTAGCACCCCCTTTCTTCATTGCACAATGTTCTTTGAGGCATTTTTTGGTAAATTGTGTAGTACGTGGATGCTGATATGATTGAAATTTGCATTTGTTTGAATAGAAAATGAAATATATCCTGTCCGTAGCAGGAGAAAACCCATTGTCTCTTACATACTCTATTTCAGGTCTGTGAAAATAGCTGTAGTGACTGGAGTTTTGTGCCGAGCGTATTTTTTTTTTTTTTCTTTTTAATGGATAACTAAGTGCTGTTGATACGGGGAGGGATTAGGAGCGGCGGTTCCGGAGGGCCAGGTTATCGTGCAGTAAAAATTCCCATGGAATGAGACAGTGCCGATTATCTTCGGAGAGAATCATCCCCTGCACCCCGGGCTTGGATGTGTGCCGAGCCGATATGAAATCAGCCTCTTGCCGCTGCAGTTCAACTGGGATTTTCTACTCAAAAGTATTTCCTGGTGGGGAGAAACGAGGAGCTAGGGAACCAGTATGATTTAAAACTTGCCTTCCCGAGCCTGCTGTTACCCTCCACCTCATTTACAGATCAAGGCTGTTGCTAACAAAACCCCAAGTTATTTGCGGCTGGCGCTGCAGGAGGCCGAGGACACAAGTTCTCTTATTTCACTGTATAATGTGTTATCAACCGCCTTGAAAATTTATGCTAACTCCTCCTTCCGACAGCGAAGGAGGGGAGTTCCTACCAGGCTTGCAAAATTCCTCCCCATCTGTCTGTGTTTTCTTCCTTGGAGTATTTTGCTTTAGGAAAGCTGCTTCTCAGTGTTGCAACTCGACCCGGTGAGACATTTCCACGGGTAATCCTGGACCTATGGACAGCTGCTCTTGAAAACAAAACCGTGTTTAAAAACTAAACATGTATATTGTGTGCTAATGCTAGAGCCCTTATAGTCCTCAATTTGCTTTATGTCAGGAAAAGCATCGTGCATTATGTATATTCTGCTTGTGTATGCACACCTGTGCTACAGCGAATCGCGTAGGATTTTTGTTTGGTGTAAATTCCTTTGGAAACTCCTGGTGTTCATAAACACCTCGTGCTGTTGGTGTTAAGTCCCACCACGGACAGAGAGAGACAAGTTTTGGGCAGCTTTCATCCAACCAGCTCTTGTATTTCTGGGAAGTCTGCAGGTCAAATTAATTTTGGTTCTGGTAACAACAGTCCTTTTTGCATCTTTCCTCCCACCTTCTTTTGTGCGGGTAGCCCAGAGCGCGACAAACCTGAGCATTCCCTTACTGTGGGCTCTCCCAAGGGAAAACCTGCACCCGGGGTTCCTCAGCATCCTGCTTTTCAGGGCACAGATAAGAATTTGCATTGCCCCTTGTAAGCAAGACTTGCATTTATCGGGATTCTGGAAGTAATTTTCAGTCCGGTGCTCCTGACGCTGATGGTGGCAACGTGGGGAGTTTCTGGTTATTGATGTAAAGGTAAATCTAGGAGGGACCCCAGAGGGTATCTCTCTATAGGTGTCTGCTAGAGCTGCCCAGACTGCAAAATTCCCTTTTAGTGATGACTTCTGCGTGCCCTCTAGCTCCTACCCCAAGGACTTCCCGTGTGTTTGGGGGACTGGACCTCTACACCCCTCAAGAGCACCAAAAAACAACCCCAAAAGCTTAAGCTCCCTCCCTAAAATCCCCTGTTTTTCACTAGTGTTGCCGTGTCACAAGCAGGAATGTTTGTCCTAGCCTCTCTTCAGCAATTGGCAGATTTACTATAACCTACAAAAATTCAACTTATTGGAAACAGATGCCATTCCTGCGCGAGTATCACAGCTGCTTTTTTCATCTCCCTGCATTACTTGTTTCCACTAGATCCTGCAGAAGCGACTTCCATAGATTAATTATAGTCTTTATAACAACAGCTTTTGCCTGCAACTGTCCCGATATCTGTTCATACAGTATCAGATACTCGGTTGTTCCTGCATTAGTCCTGAATTAGGAGGCCTTTCCCACCTGCAGGCTCTTAACACCTCCTAATTCGCACAGCTCTGATCATTGTGCAGCCGTTTATACGAATTCACCCTGCACCGCAAAGCAGAAAGGGGTAAATGTTCCTGGTACGGAAGAATTCACCGGAAATTTTAAGAGATTTGTCTCAAATACACGTGAAACTTGAGGGAAAGCTGGAAATGGGTTATATGATGAGAAACTGGATCCTACCTGTGTCGCATCATCTGTGCTGGGTTGTCGTGGCCTCCGCTTTAATTTTTTTAATTTTTATATATTTTTAAAGGGCTGCTTAGCTTTGCCCTCCCTCTCAGCTAGTTCCATGGCTGAATAAACTCCTGAAGCACCCGGGAGATGACAGCGCGTTGCTGCTTGCCGGGTTACACATTTACCACTGTTGTAGGTTCATTGTAAAACTCCTCGGAGCTCTGAAACCTCTCGTTAATCAAACTCGGGGAAGGACTTTTAACCTGGCGCTCCTCATAACGTGGGGCGCTGCGGAGCCCTCCCTGCGGCCGCCTGCCGAAAGCCGAACGCGGCTCCTGGCCTTTGGATTCCGACAGCTCGAGCTGGAGGCGGTTTCAGCTGGGTGATCACCCGCATCCTCCTGCTTCAGCTGCAGGGAGGCGACGGCATCGCCGGGCACTGAACCCGGGCCCTTGTGGTGGCTGCTTTTCCTTGGATTTAACCCCTTGGGCTTGCAGGGGCAGCTCTGTTTGGGGCTCTCCGCTTGCTGCGAGTCCCCGGGTGCAGCTCGTTGTTGCAAACCCGATGTGACACGCTAATGAACTCCAGCAATGTGTTGTCTTCTCTTCATTATGTATTATCCAGCAAATTCCCTATTAAAAGTGCCATTGAGTAGTCAAGGGTTTCTCCATGCTTTCCCCCTAGGGTTTATAAATTAATGCTCTAAAGCCTGTGCAGGGTTGCAATGTAGCAAATGAGTTTTCAGCCCTACAGAAGGATTTAGACCAAACGCTTTAATTTCTGGATACGTTGCTTCATTTCTGCATTTCAGAGGGTTTTGTCACGTTGAAAAGTGCAGCAAAACCAGGCATTACAAAGACTTTTCTCTAAAAGGTAAATACATAATACCCAAGGCTTTTGAATTTGGCCTTCAAGGCATGTGGAGCGGAGCAAGGAAAAGGGAACGAGCAAGAGAAACAAGGCAAGTGCAAGGCAGCAGCTTCAGAGGATGGTTGGCTGTTCAGGCCCAGAGTTTGTGGTTGCAGAGACACTACGTGCGTGCCCCGAAGGCCGACCAAAGCGGCCCTGGCTCCTTCATCTACAAACTAATTTGTCTAATGCTGCCGCAGCCGCTCGCAGCTCCTTGCAGGAGCCACGTGAGGACGTCCTCTGATGACATCCAAGTGTGAGACTTCAATCCCCATGGGAAGCTGTGGACGTGTCTGAGCCCTGTTCCTGCCCTAGGGGGGCTGCTCTGGCAGAGCCCAGGGTTACTTTTGTTTAAGAAGTTGTAGATTTGGTTGCTGCAGAGATTGAGAAGCTAAACATTGCTCTGTGTCCTTGGAGCCCGGGCGTCTAAAGAAGGAAAAAACAGGGGGTTTGTGGCTGGAGAGACGAGGCAAAGACACCCCTGAAGATCTCACATTTTCCCCCGAAAGCTGAAGAAACAGCAAATTTAGGCTGGGGGGATAATTATGCTGCTGAAAAAGCCCCTCCAACACCTTGTAGCCCCACACAGCCTGTTAGAGGTACCATTTCCTGGCCTTGTTCCCCAGGTAGGTGTGTGTGCATGATGCTACCCTGAAGCACTAGCTGCTCCTCTCCTGGTCCCCCCGTCCTCGCCTGGCTCGGGCCAAGGGGCAGGAGGAGGAGTCGAGAGCTTCCAAGCTCCCAAAATCCCGGGGGGTTTCAGGCAGAGAATGTGCATGCGTTGAAAAAGATGGATCAAGGGCCAAAATAATGGGAAATATCCATGTCTAAGCCTTAGTGGCTCTGCAGTTACCAGTGGCTCTGCAAGCCTGGGCTCCGTCAGCAACGTGTTGCTCTCCAGAATGACTCATCTTGGCTGCAGCTCAGTCCCTGAGAGACCTCCGCGGCAGTGAGTGGTTCTTGCTACACTAAATTCCCTGCAAAAGTTGGGTTTTTAGTTCTGTTTCTCTCTAGGTTCAGTCTGCTTGAACTCCCTGCGTCCGTCATAGTCGTGGGCCTGCATGTGGTGGGGTTAATAGAGCTGGAATCCTGGAAAACAGCACAAGGAAATTTCAATCACAGATTGAATCAGCAGGTGAAAATTATCTGAGATATCATGGGGGAAAATAATTATGCTTTTTGTATTTTCCTTCCTTCCATCGCAAATATTTTATTAGCAGGTCTGACTCACTGTTTACGAACAAATGTTTGATGGATGAATGAGATTAAAGCATCTCACTTTGGCATTCGAGGAGGGTTTTGACCTTTTCCCTCTTAGGTATTTAAAAAGTAGGAGTCAAGTTGCTGAAAAATGACCAAGTTGGCTTTAAAAACTGCACTTTTTTAAAGTATGATTTATTTATTATTATTTTTTCCATTTGCCTTCTGGTTTTAAGGTGCAAGTATGGTCAAGTTGTTCAGCTTTTCTCTGCAAAGTGACTTAATTAAAGTGTACGCTGAGAATATTTCCGAATTGTGCGGCTGCATGAGCTTGGGCTTGGAAAATACAAAATGCTGAGAGACTCACAGTGAAACCACAAGAGATTTTCACAGCAAGTCTTGCGTTTTGTGTCCCGATGTACCTATAATTCAAGGTCAGGTACAGTCCCAGGGACGTTTATGCTACGTGTTTTTCTAAAACTAGTTAAAAAGTTGATGAAAACGAGAGTTATAAGATGATATTGAGCCAGAACAGGGTCACCTGGGGAAGAGCAGATTTATTTAGGCCCTGCCTAAGGTACCGACACAATCACAGCCTCTAAAACCCCTGTAAGTATGGCTATAACTGATGTGCACTAGGTAACTCATTAGTGTAATTGCAAATTAACATGATGAGCCTTTGCAGAGGGAACCCGATGGCTGCTTGGTTGTGCAGAGGAAACCCGAGCCAGAAAGGGGAGGCTTCTGCATTTAGGGTTTTTAAAATGCTTCCTTATCGGAGCTGATCCGTAGGGAGCAGAATCAGGTGCGCAGCACAGGTAGCAAACAAGAAATACAGGTTCTGGAAATAACTTTCATCATCATCTGTGCTGTTTTAACAGGAGAAATACTGACATGGAGACTACAGCTGCTTCTCCTTGCTTGTTTGTTGCCCAAACATTCCCTTTCTCCAGTCCTAAAAGGCTCTTCAGAGTAGCTAAATCAAAGCAGCACTGCCCATTCCCACTGGAAGGGAAAATACCACGTCAAGGAATATCTTCTCTTACTGCAATGAACCTAGAGCTTAATAAAACCAGTAAGTTTGCTTTCTACATATACATCTTGAGTGGGTCAAAAGAAACTCTTTGAATCCTGCTAGATCTCTCCATAACAAAGTGTGAGGCCGCATCCTGGTGCATGATAAGACATCGCGTCCGAGAAAAGGGGTTATTTCCCCATTTTCTAGCTACCATTTTTTGAGGAGAAATTGCTGCTGGCCCCTTTTTCCAGCAGGAAAAAGTGGGAAGTGTCAGGGTGTTTGTGCGGCCTCCGAGGTGGCTTCAGGCAGAAACATGTTGTTCGTGGTGGGAAATCTTCGTCTTTCCTCTCGGTGCCTTGCATCTGTTTGCACATGCTGGGAAAACCAAATTATGTCACTTTGAGAGAACACGTTTAATTACTACTTCATTTACAATAAAACAAGAGAGTGTTGAAAGCCGTAATTATATAATGGGGATACAAGATGGTATCGGTGTCTTTCCAAGAAAAGAGGAGTTGGCATTTTGACTAACTCTGTTCCAAAACTTAAAGGGAGGCATCAGTGCGGGATGGTATTGCTTATGCATTTACTACGTGGAAAATATAGCAAAATAGCAAAGCTTTGTTCAAGGCCTGTCCTCTCAAGTTAACACATTGCACCCCATTGCATTAACAGATTTGATGTCTTAAAAATAATCAGCGGGGCAGCGTCTCCTTTATTTTAATTATTTGCTCCTTCCCCAAGGGAAATTTAATTGGTGACGGCGCGAGGCTGCAGCGCAGCCGCTGCGAAGGGCTCCTGCCCTTGGGTGTCTCGCGGGCAGCCGGGGCGGCAGCAGGGGGTTAAAAGCGCCTCGTGTCCGTGCGGTTTGTGGCCAGGAGGCTGTTAGGAAGGCAGGGAAGGCAGCCAGGATCCCGGGGTTTGCTCCAGCCCTCCCTGCCTCAGCTAGCGAGTATTTTATCAGTGCCAAAACGCAGGGGAGCGGCGCTGCGTTGCTTGACGGGAGCGTTTTCCCTTCACTGCAGGGCCTGGGCGAAAAAGCACTTAAGGGCAAAAATCCCTTTGATTCCTGTTGGTCTTCTGTAGGCCCTTTAAAAAAAAGGATCAAAAGAGGGATTTGGAGACTGCGGGGATCATTTCCAGCAGCGTGCTCCTTGTTTATAGGCTCCTCGAGGTATTTGGGATGTCGGTGCAGACGTAGGTGTCACGATGCAGATGCTCCTTACGCAGAACGGCTGCCTGTTCCTGCAGGGTCCCTCCTGCTCCCTCCCTGCTGCTTTTAGGTGGTGTTACCTGCTCATGTGTGCCCAGCTCATTCCTCTACTCCCCTTTAAACCCCCTGTTGCAGCCAAGTTACCTGTGCAATGGGGACCGTCTGTATAAGCTGTTGGCATGCTCCAATCTTCTGCTACCCACATGCAAAAGCCCATTTCCATTATACTCTTTTCCTCCGTGCTCTCAGCTGCCTTTTCTCGGCCGTCTCTTCCGACGGCGTTGGCACAAAAAGCGCCCTCGTGCCAGGGCCGCGGGCAGGCTGGGGTTAAAGGCAGCTCCGTTTCCTGCCGGCTCAGGTGTGCAGGGAAGAGCAGCGGGATCCGGACAGCGTCACGCACGCACCTCATGGACTAGGCAAAGCCCCGGGCTCGGAGCTCACCGCGCTTCTCTTCACCTGCTCCAGCTGCTCCTGGTGATACTTGCTGTTTCTTTGGGAAAAGGCTGCCCTACCTGCTGTTTTTTTTCCCCCTTTTTCCTCCTGCTGAGTCACTGCCCAACCGGAGAGCCCTCCGTGCGCGCTGCTTCCTGGATCCCGGAGTCGCTCTCCCACGGACCTGCCTCTTTCCGCGTTCCCGATCCCCCTCCCGATGCTCCTGCGCCGCTTCCTCTCGGTGACCGTGGTGAGTGGGGCATTTGCTGACAGCAGAGCTAAGTTATCCCCTCTGCAATAACATAAGCATTTAAAAATTATTCCTCTTCCCTAGGCTGAGAACGCAGGAGTCTTGTCTTGTAGCTGAAGAGCCAAAAACCACCCTGCTTGCTTTTGCTCTTCCATACATCCCACAGCTGGCGTCTGTTTAGGCAATTAAACCCCTATTTTCCCCTCCTTCATAGCTCTTAGCAAAGGAATCTCTTTGTAGTTCACCTTCAAATATCACTTCCTTCTTGGGGAGTCTATGAATATGCAGTTCATCTTTTCTCTTCCTTGCTCGTGCTTTATAATTAGGCTGCCGCTTTTGGTGGTGTTCTTTGTCGCAGGTTGCTTCTCTTGCTTTGATTTCATTTATTTCGTGGCTCATAGTTTGTTTTTTAAAATGCTATGGATATTTTACGATTGCAAATCGTTCCAAAAGGAAGGAAAGAGGCGTTTTTGCAGGCGCTTTGCTGAAACAGAAAGGGCAGCCCCAGGTAGGTGACAGCCCTGTGCAAACTCCAGGCAGGGATGGGGTTTCCCCGCGAAGCAGCCGCTGCCTGGACAAGTTTAGATGCTGTTTCGTGTTAGGAACAGTTGTCACTTAAGAGCACGCGAGGCTAATTGTAACTGATTAGTTGATTGCCTTTAATTATTCCACGTTCTTAAGGCCTCTTTTTTTTTTTTTCTAGTTGTCACACGTATTAGGAAAGATGAGATTTACCTTTGCTTTGCATTATGCTGAGTAACAGCCAAAAGAGATGAGCCCAAATTAATGCCCTTGGGCTTAGATTCAGGCAATGCTTCAAAATTTGGGGATGTAGTTCGGAATGGCTGTAATGTAAGGGCTCTTAGTGCTGCTTTGTATTATGGAAACACTTAAGGAGTGACAAAAACACCTAAGGAAACTCCAGTTAGGCCAAAAGTGGGTGCACGCTATTAAAGCCTGGCTCAACAGAGCTTTTAGGTGCATGTTCCAATCCCTGCTCCTTGGGCACTTCGGAGGCTGCTGCTTAAATGTGCGTGCAAAGGAACAAACAGCACCCACGTTTTGCAGTCTGCAAGTTCAGCTGAACCCTTGAGCAAGGATAATTTAACCAGATAACTGTATCGGGCCCTTTATTAAAAGCACGTCCAGAGAGTTGGAATGGGGCAAGGAAACAATATGTTCATTAAGCTCTGGCCTTGGCTCCTCAGCGCCAGAGAGAGATATTAGATATTAGATCAGACTTGTCCCCTCTATCACTTTTGCAAGTGAAATCAGCCAATACTGCTGATTTTAAAGCAGACTTTTGCTTAAAACTTTCTACCTTTCATTTTAAAAGTCCTATTTTTAAATGCCACATAGGCCTGCAGGAAAGCTTAAAGAAAGAAGGGAGAGATTTCTGACAGATGGCCGAGGATCTAATTTAACAGCTGGTGATGAAAAGTGAGAAAGTAATTTTTTAAAAAATTATTTTATAGGAATAAAAATCCCCAGTAGAATCTCCCAGACTGAAAAGATGCTTGAAATTTGTTTTTGTGACCTTGTAAACTGCCTTCTAAACACGGTGTTGAATAGGGCTCATTAGAACTAGCAGTTGTGTCATTTACTCAGCTCCATCATAATATTGGTGGTCTCCGAGTTACTGTTGCTCTCCCTGCTGTAGGAATGATTTTCCGCTCTCCCTTTGGAATTTTCAAGTAGGAAAAAGCTACAAATTCCTTTTTCTTCCCCGTGCCTCCCTAAACAACTGGATTTGGGCTTCCCGACTGTCCGACCCTCCATCAAGAGCAGCAGTTATAGGTTTCCACTTTGTAGGGCACGTGATCAATTGCAACGAGCCATTTGGTTCCGCGCGGTTTTCCTTCTGTGGCCGGGATTAAACGCAGCCCATTTGCCGTTTGTTTATTTATGAGGTGTGTTTAAGCTGACCTTGCAGGTCTCTTCCACCCTCCCCTTTTACAGGCCTCGAGACAGACTGCAGAAATCTTATTTTATATAATGCAGATGGACGTAATGTAATCAATAAGGTGTTGACAGTGCTGATTTAAAAGGGGGGAAATTAAATCCTCTTTCAGGTCAGCACTGTCAGCCTTCAATTCCTGTTGCATTTTCCCTGGGGCTCTTGGGCTATCTCTGCTTTCCATATTGCCTGATTATATTCTTCCTTTCCACTGTATTAGCTTTAGTTCTGTGGCTGCAGAGTCTATTTGGGAAATTGGGAATGGGGTTGCAGCTGGGGTATTTTTTAAAAAACCTTTTCCTTAATTTTTTTCCCCCAAATACATAGTTGATAGCAAGTGCATAGCTATTTTTGTGGTATAAGTTTGATGTCAGAAAGGAAGAAACATCAATGTTTTTCCCTTTATTCCAACTTTTTGCTCTGTATCAGGTCTCTCAGTTCTTGTTTCCTATATAGTATGAAGAGCCCTCTTAATTCTGCTTTTGTATGCTCTATGTTGACATTACCTTTTATTTGTGTACATAAATATATTTCAAATATTTTTCAGTATATTTCTATATTTTTTTATATTTCTCAAAATACCAGTTTTTATCAGATAGTGTTTGAAGCGTATTGGTTTTCAGGGCAAATTTGTGTCAGCAAAGACCTTTATTTAAAGGCGGGTTCTTGGGTAGAATTAATATCTTGGGAAACATCACGATCTGTGGATTCCTAAATCCTCTGGAATGATAAATTCCGTAGGGCAGAGCTCCGCTTCCCAGTGGTTGGGAAATCTCCAGGCACAACAACAGCGCTGTATAAATAATATACACCAATAAATCAGTTAGCAGCAGCTCTCGCCCCTAAATTGGGGTCAGAAAGAAAATTCATTCGAGGGGGAGGCAGCAGGGAAAGCTGAAATGCTCCATGGCCCCTTGGGGCAGCAAACCTAAAGATCAGGCCTGGTGTTTGATTTAAAAAATATATAGGCAGCCCCAAATGACTTATCTGCCAAGCAATTAAGTGTCGGCTGTGAGGAGCGTGGCCTTCAGGACACCTAATGTCCCCTGCTCACGGGTGGCTTTTGAATCAGCAACAAATTTGTCACCCCCTCGTGTCCTCCTCGAGGACAGCGATTAATCTGCGTGTCGGCAGCGACCAGATGGCCCCAAAAACCATATTAGATTTTGTAGTTATTTTTCCAGCCTCTCTCAACCCCCAGGAAAGGGCCCAATGTAGCCCTATAGCACAGCTCCCTGCTCTGCTTTGCCTTTAATGTTTACAAAACCGCATGGCAGTGTTTTATGTAAACGTTGTGCATATATACACGTATATACACATATTCCAAACCCACCTTGCCCATCCTCGTGGCCAGGAAAAATCCCCACATCTGAAACATAAGCCTGATTTCCAGGTCTCCACCTGAATCAGGATAATTTGTTGCTGAAAGTAATCAGCCATCCTCAAGATAACATATAGATAACATATAGATAACATACCTCAAAGGTCACTTATTTCTGTACTCGTTTATTAGCTGAGCCCAGTAGTGCTGCAAGGTGAGTGCATTTCTTACAGCTGCAGCTGAGCTCTGGTATCAGTGAATCATTTGGCTCCATCTGCCTCTATTTTATTTATTTTATTTTATTTTCTGGCTGTTTCCGTATGAATGAAGGTCAGTGTTTTGCAAACACCATAGGCAGGTGCTGTGAACGTTACTTCCATAATTGTAAGAGGAATGCCATGCTCGGAAAAATAAGCAAGCCGCTAGGTAAGAATTCCTGTTTAATTGTCTGTGTTTCTAGATCTAAATCGGATTTGAAAATTTCTGAGAATCTGTCGGTTTTGAAGGTCAAGTTGTTGTGTAATGAAATTTGCAGACGAGCAGGAAAGTTGAGTGAAACAGCTGCATTTTGTTTCTGTCCTTGGGCAGCCCTGTGTTCCTGGCAGATTTTCGGCATTAAAGAGATTGGCTTGTCAAAAGGAAATAGCATTTTTCTGGATGGAAAATACTCGTAGGAACCAGCTTTCTGATGAGCAACGCAAGCGGAATTGCCATCCCTTTGAGGAGTTGTACACTGGATTCATTTGTGATCCAAACTGGTCATAAAGATGTAAATCTGGGCTTTTTCAATCTATAATCTGCAATAGCATCCCTTTGCTAAGCTCCTAGTTTCAATAGGGATGCGTAGGAAGGTGGATCTGGATCCAACCATCCTCTTCCTTTCATTCCAACGCCGTGAAGCTCTTGTGGGATCATTTCTTGAGCTTCTTTTAATACAGCTGCCAAACTGCCAAACCCAGACCTTTGGAAACCCTCAGCAAAGGCCACCATGCCCTTTTCAAAACCGCGAGGTTGACTTGAAAATCGTGGGAGTTTACGTTTCTCCCTTGTCCTGAAGTTTTGGATTCTGGTTCTGAAGCCTTTGCAACCAGCAGGTTAAAATCGTGCATTTATTTTTCTTTATTCCTGCGATGCCTTTTTTATGGGAACAGAAATGAAGCCGAGTACAAAATTAGGTGGGATATGACTTTGTACCTCCGCCGTCCTGTTATTATGGGCGTTAATTACCTCGTTCTTAGCTCCGTTAACGCAGCACAAAGTCAATGGAAATTCTTTGGCCCGGTTACTTGTAGGAATTTCATTCCCGAGGCTGCTCCTTGCTGGGGAGCGAGGCAGCTTTTGAGGGGATTTGCTGCTTTCTGCAACAGAGATATTAAATACCATGTTTCCTCTTTCTGACATTAATTTGAACCTTGTAGGGTTTATTGGGCTTGTTTTCCATTTCTCTGCACTCTCCTTTTTTGGCATCTTTTGAATAACGCGGAGTCTCCGCTGGCTTTTCCAGGCCTGTTCTGCAGTGCCTGCACAGGCACTTTATATGGCCTGCAGGCACCACTTTTAATGCCACTCTTGTTTTACTTCTTGTCATAGGGATGGCCTGAGAAGCATTCACGAATATTTTCTTTCCTTTTAATTTTGAGCCTCTGATCTTCCTGTGGGCTTAAAATTTCCTTTGTGGGGATATTTGAAAGACAACCCTATATCTAAGGGGAGTTTACCTGATAGAATGAGATCGGTTCGAGCTCATCCCTGCAGACTGGGGGCAATTGAAGGCTCTTGTGGTGGTAGATAGACCAGGAAGAGCTATGAGAGCCAAGGGATCAGGCCTTGGGACATCAATTGAGGTTGTTTTAGGCAAAATAATGCAGAGACAACTGAGCATCAAGTGTGTATGTTTCTTTTGATAAGGCTAATGTTGTTTGCCTGGGCAATATAGGCTGAAACGTATAGAAAAAAATCCTTATTTTTCTGTGTTATTTTTCTGTGTATAAATTATGCAGTAACGAAACAAAAGTATCTGATTGATTATCTGATTATCTGATCAGATTTTGTCCTGCTTGTATAAGGAGAAAGCAGAAGCCTACAGGAGCCTGCAGGATTTGGAAGCCTTTGTCACACGAGCCGGTTACCTGAGCACCACGACCGAGCTGTAGATCAGGTTACCTGGAGTTTGTCACCCAGTATCAAACCTTCCTGCTCTTTCTCTTTGCAGAATGATGAAGTCCTCTGTCCACGCAGAAGAAGATGACTTTGTGCCAGAGCTGCAGAGGAGCATCCACCCCCGCGAGAGGCCGGACTGGGAGGAGACTCTCAGCGCCATGGTAAAACACCCTGTTGCATTTTATTTTATTTATAGATTTGATATGCTGTGTTTTCAGTCCTGAGCAGCTTCAGGATAACCTGCACTGCTGGGTTTTCTTTCTTAAATGGATTACATGCTACTTTCAAGAATATTGAGATGCTTCTCTTCCTCTGGCAATTCATATGAGAGAGAGAATGAGCACGCATATGCTTCTGCCCTATTAAAGTGTGCCCCAAAGCAGCTCTGCTAACAAATTAAAAGGTACATCATGTCACAAGGATTTTCAGTTCGCATTAACCTCTTTGCCAACGAGAATTTTGAGCACGATGGAACTTTTCAAAACCTGCTCTTTGAAGCATGCAGCATCGTGGAAAAGGAGCGTTTTAGCAAAACGTTGGCCAAGTCTACAGCAAAAAAAATAACATTAGCCTGAAAGCTGGCGGGCTGTCAGACCAAACAGAATTGCAGAAAGGAAGCACAAAGGTCCTGAGCTTAATGAAGACAGCACGTGTGGGCAGTGGGCCACGGAGAAGCGTGTGTATTTATTGGGTTTCTCTTTAAACAAGTGAGCAAAGCACCCGCTGTCTCCCTTCCCAACTCCCACCAGCATTTGCAGAGCCTGAAAAGTCACTTTCCAAAGCTTTTTTCTTAAAACAAAGATCTTTCCAAGAGTGTGGAGATTGAGTGTCCACCTGCACTGTGAATATAGTAGGGCAGAAACTATTTTTAATGTTTCTGGCATAAATTCTGGGCACCTGAGTAACTTTGATGCTACTTTTATCATCTTTGCATTCAGCATTTGTACTTTGATCTGCGTTTTTAAACTTCTTGTTAGTGTTTATTCTCCAGCAAGGATCTAAGTCATTTTGCACTGGGGATCTGGCTTGTTTGGGGCATTTCTGGTGGTTCTTGAGACCTTGCAGTATTTATGAAATCCTGTGCAGTAAAACTGAAGAACTAGATAGAGATGCAACTCTAGATGGACAGACTTTATAGGATTAGATACAAGGACAGCTGCCCAACCGATTCTCAAGGACTGTCATATTTTACATCTCCCCCTACTTATGTTGTGTAATTTTAGAAATTGGTCTTATTAGTCACATTATTTTTCTCATTGTCTCAGGCTTCTATTCCCACTGCACAACTGGCCTGCTGGGTAACCTTCAAACATGTCATTTTTGCCTTCTCTGCTCCAGTTTGGAAAATGGAGTTGATGATACCGACTTTCTTTGTAAAAACCTTTTGACTCCTAGAGAGGAAAAGCTGTATTTGAACTGAATCATTTTGCTGGGTATATATTTCCTAAAATTTCTCTGAAATAGGTAGGATGCTTTAAAGGAAAAGAACCTCTCTGTCTTGCAGGGAACTGAGGAGTATTTTTATCAATAATTCCTCATGCAACTTCCTTTGCAACTTCCTTTGCATTCCTTTGCAACTCTGCAAAACAGCTGTCCTCAGCCTGTCATTAACTTTAGCATAAATTGGTATTTTTCTGTAATATTACAGTTTCCTTCTGTTTTTGATCATCTGACTTGTGCTCTGCACCTCTTTATGCAATCCCTAATCCACAGTGTTTTAAAAACTCATAGCCTCTAGCACACAGCACTCCCCATCTCTGTCCCTGCCTCTCTCTTCCTCCGTTGCCTTTTTCTCCCATTTGTCTAATTTTTGTGCAGAGCAGGGTTAAAAGAGGAGCTATAAACGTCTTCATTTCTGCACCCTTTTCATGTTCTGCAGTCACAGGAAGATGCCACCATTTGGAAGCTGCCTTTGACAGGCAGCCCTGCACAGGAGATAAGGTGAAAATACTGAGTCCAGAGCTAGAAACAGGAATTTTTAAATATAAATATTTTGGGTAAAAAATCCTGTGATGACAGTGCTTTCTTCACATGAATCCTGGCAAGTGTAGTGTCTTCAGCTTTTGATACTTGCCAAGGTAACATACCATGGTTCATGCAGATAACGAAGGCTTTTAATGAGACCTCAATATATCACTCGGTTAAATCTGGGGCGGGAGTGAGGAGAAAGCTATTTTTAAACTCAATTTACAAAAACGTGTGGATATTAGTGAGTTGTAAAGGTTTAAAGAAGGATTTTACCCTCCTGTGGTGCCTTCTTGTTGTACAGCAGCGTTGCGGTCTTGACAGTGGCTTCTTCAGCAGTTGGTAGAAAGAGCAAAAGTGCATAATTTTTTGTATCATTTTTATTTGATTTTATTTATTTCTTAATGCTGAAAGCATCCAGCACGTTTCTGAGTGTGTCAGCTAATGCAAATCCCTGTGGGAACCGTGTCAAGATCCAGAGGGAACCCAAGGCACATCCCTAAATAAGGGAGCTGCTTTTTGGCACGTCCCCATCAGCCCTTGGTCTCTTTTACTTGATTGCAGGGCACGGGGCTGATCAAGCAGGTAAAGCCGATGGCTCTGGAGGGCTCCTTTTTTGGATACTCCCACTAGCCCTTTCCCAAAGTGCCCAAGTTCCCAAAGGCATCAAAATGTATGTTGGGCACTTAAGGCCACGTTGATTAAGTCAGGAGGGAGCCCAAGTGCCTGTGTTTATCATACTTATGTGGCAAGGAAGGCCCGTTTTGCTTCACAGAGCTGCTGTTTGTGTGAAATGTACTTACTGGGGAGATAAAAATCATAGACTTGATAATCTGGCAGCTTTTCCTAGCCCCCAGCTGCTTGAAAGCAAGAGGGAACATTCAGGATTGGGAACGGATCGGGAGGGAGGCTATAGGGGCTTTGCAGCCGGTGCTTTTTCCATTAAGACCTGGAATTATTTGTCACCCTAGAAGCTTCGTTTTCGTCAGCTCTTGTCACCTGCCTGTGTGAGGATACGTGACCTGCTGTGCTCAGACAGGAGTCTTGCTTTGCCTCCTTGCAAAATGGGAAATTGCTGCTCTTCTGAGTCGCGTGAGCGAGTGGATCAGCCCTGCGGTGTCCGTATGGGATGGCAGGAGAGGGGCAGGTCTGCGCCCCTATAGTCCCTATATTGCACAAAGGGCCTTAAGAGGCGCCCTGGCCGGCAGGGAGCTCTCCCAGGACAGCTCCAGTAACACCCTTTGTGGGATGAAGTGCTGGGAAGTGGATCACTGAGCTAATCTCATTTAGAAATAAGCCTCCAAAAGAAGTCCAGCTTCGCTTTTTCTTCCTAATCCGGGTTGTTTCGTGGGCTTGTAGCCACTGAAACAGGACATAGGAGGCCAGCAGTGTTCGTGTTGCTCAGTGTAAAAGCAGGGGAGTTTTAGGGGAAAGGTTTTCCCTCTTTTGAGGGGAAAAGATCCCTCATTTTCACATAATCCTGCCCAGTTCCAGTGACGGAAGTTGGAAGTGCCAGAGCAGGGTGTGTGATCGCAGGCCAAGCACTCGATAAAACCTGAAGAACTTAAAACCTTTTGCTTTGTTCAGAGGTTTCTGGAGAGCTGGTGGTATAAGCCTCACGCTACGGGTAAGCACATTTCTCACATTACTGTGATATTAAAAAGGGGCACGAAATAAGGGCGCCCTATACCCGCTGCGTGTTTCCTTTCATTAGGATCACAATTTTTCTAAAGGAAAAACTGCCTTTGGCTCGACCATCTACTGGCATCGAATGTCATTCGGGCTGCTGTTTTCGCTGTTTTCCCAGTCTTCCAGCCACGGCAGTGGAAAAATTCCTTGGTTTCTGACCCAATGCATACGTATAACATAACCTAGCAGTGCCATTTCCATAGCCCCTGAATACGGTCGCTTTACTGAAGGGGCATTTGCTCCTTGATGCCTGAATTAAGCGCGGGAGCTTTTGTTCCTGGAGAAATCACATTCCTGCATAACCACCCGAATCCCAGGACCCCCCTTCCCGCCAGGAAACAACAGGCTGGAGAAACGGAGCACGGAGCAGGACGAGGGCTTCGTGCGTGTGTGTCTTGGAGCCAGAATCCAAGCCCTGCGCTCGTCGCGTCTTCTATTCGCTGGACCTTTTTTTTTTTTTTTTATTTTTCCCCCCTTTTTCCCTGAAATTTGCTTTGTAAGCGGTACAGAAGGCGGCCTCTCGACTTGGCCGCCTTTCCCACGCATATTGTCTGTGGGATTTTTGTTTTTAAAGCAAGTGCATTCCTTAGCTGTTCTGCGAGGCGCTCCGCTGTGCCGCGCGCCGCGATCCTTGTCCGTGCTCTCCCTTTTGTTTCCCTGCAGCAGGATCGAGTCCAGCCGTAAAGCTCCCAGGTAGTTATCATGCCAGGGGTGTCCTCAGGAACTAACCACTCGTTTTGGACTTGCTGCACCCAATTTTGTCTCGGAAGCAACTGGTAGCTCTGGAAGAAAATCCAAGCGTGGGTCCATTTTGCTGGAAATAACCTCCATCCCTCTCAGAGGGGTTGATCCATCTGCATGGAATCGGTGCAAGTCCAGGTGTCCGTTTAAACCCTTTTAGGAAGTTTGGCCTTGACATAAAATCCACCTATTTTGCGGAGACAAATTTTATTTACAAGTGGTAACGACGCTGCCAAAATGAGTCCCTGCTGCTGCCAAGGTGGTTCCTTTATGTCTCAGGCTCAATATACAAAATAAACTGTACATGGAAACACACAAGAGCTTACACGAGCTCTTACACAAGAGCTAGAGATGATTTTAATCCCATATCTGTGAACTAGATCTACGAACGCAGCAAACTTCATTTCAAAACTGCTCCATTAGTCGTCGTGAATCTGTGCGTTGCTCTATATAGGCTCTTTCTTTAAATTATGCTAAGTGCTTGACCTGGACTTAACTCTACAGGACTAAAGCTCTGGAATGAGAGGCTCCCCTTAATTTGCCAGCCCATGGCAATGCTTAAAAGGTTTCCCTTATGTTTTTTTTTTCCTTTGGAGAAGAGGAGCTGGGAATAGAAACACACATCCTGTGTGGTCTGGTGAAAGAAAAGAATAATTTGCTGCTAACTGTGCCGTGCAATAAGCACTGCCTTGAACAATTCGGCATTGACAGAGGACGTGGAAAATGAGATTAAAAGTCCCAAACTCAAAAGAAAAATACGGCCCATTAAATTATCTCATCTATTAATACAGGTTTTCCAGGTCCAGGGATTAGGAATGCTCATAGTGCCAAGAGTTTCAGTACGTGCCCGTCTTTTGCTGTCTTTCCTCTATCCCATTGCACATTGGCTGCATGATTTAAAAGGCTGGTCTAGCTGGGTCACTCCACTTCTCCACATAGGCTTTTTTTGCCTATATGTTGAGAAAATGAGCCAGAAAAAAATGGATTTTCCTTTCTCCAGCCCCATCCCAAAAGCAAGTTTGCACTGGGCAAGGAGCCGAGTGGAGGCTAAAGGAGGTGGGTACAGAGGCCTCCTGGATGTGAGAGGAGAGTCTTGGCTTGGCAGTTTTGCCTCTTTCCGAGTGGATTTTGAACGTGCTGGTGCTGCACTCTGCTGCCCAGCCCGTGAACAGCATGGATTTTCCATCTGGGGGAGATAAATTGGGAATTAGAGTCGTTTCCCTTCTCTGCTATCGCTGCTATAGCCCAATAATTTGGTATTTTTGTTTAGATTCTCAGAGCCAGTGCTCTTTCATTTTAATTCTGTTCCAATATCTTAAGCAATTGCAGGACAGTTTCTTTTAAACAATGCAAGGACTTGAGACTTGAGAAGGGTGGATGGACAGACAGGAATTCTCCCCAAATCTCTCATCCTGGGAGCAAAAATAAACAGCCTGGAGCTCCCGATGAAGCCGCTCACCTGGATTCTGCCTCGAACCTTAATTTCTTTGCTGAGTTTTGGACCAGAGCACGTGGACGCAGCAGGGACCCTAAAACTGGACTAAAGACCTTTCGTGAACAGATTTGCTCAGCAATTACTGGGTTTCCACAGGACGGTGGTGCATAGAAAACAAGGACCAGGAGGAAGCGAGTGAGGATGCTGGCTGGCTCCTTCTCCCACGTAAATAATTCAGCTGCTTCAAAAGGATTTTTAATATTAAATTACCGTGACTCGAAGCGCAAAAGATGACAAATCTTATCCTGAACGTTTTGTTTGTATTTTGAGAGAAGGGTGATCTAGGATGACAATTGGCAAGACAGGTTTTTGATCAAAACAGGTGCGAACTAATAGTGAATAAAGCGTGCGTTTATGCAGCTGGGTATCTTTGCTTAAAGGGATAGCAGCTGCAGCTTATTTTGGAGTAGCATTGCTCGTAAAATTGCAGTAAGTTTTAGCTTGCTTTATTTCTTTTTCCTTATCTGTCTATGGGGTTAATTTGGGGCCATTTGAGCCGTTTTCTTTGACTGTGAGACCCCCCGGGAGGCTGCTCTTCTGCAGGAATCGAATTGGAGGAGCATCCCAAATGAACGCGGATGCTCCAGCGGGAGAAGGGATCCCTGCTGGTGCAAAAGCAAGGGGCAAAAATCCCTTTCCAGCAAGGTTTGGACCTCACTCCATTGGGAAGGAGAGAATAATACGACTTTTTCAGAGAGATGCTACCGTTTAGGTCTTGGAGGTGTGGGTTTTGCCCACGCTGCTTTGAGTCAGAGCAAGGGTAGGCTCTACCCACTGCTGCAAGTTGGCCCAAAGCCCATCTTTTTCTGCCACTCTTGTTTACCCATTTTGGTATCCCACCAGCTTCTCCTGCTCATGAAAATGAAAAAAAAAATTTTCTTCCTACAGAAATTCTGTTCCTTGGCAAATTAAAGCTGGCACATCCAGCTCTGCCTCAAAACCGCTTACAGAAATGGCATATTTATTACTGCAATTAGTTATTTGCTTATGTAGAAGACCTGTAAGGTTTATTAATTTGGAGATCCTCTTAATTCACAATGAAACTCTCAAGCATCTTACTAGATACTCAGTAACCGGGTACCTAATACCAGTCAGTCAGCCAAATATGTGTTTATTTAGGGATATCAGTGTTGGGTGAACGGCTGGTTTGGAAATCAGGTACTTAACGAAGAGCCTAATGTAGAGTTTAAAAAGTATCTTAGGCTCCTGGCCCTGGAAATCTCTCCTTTTTAGGCCAAAGAGGAGTAACAAATAAGATACTGCATCTCCCAGTGATTACTAAGAATTAGCAGGGCTCTACAACGGGGTTTAAGAGGAGATAATCACATATTAGGTCATATATAAAGTTCAGGTTTTCAGTTAAAAAGGCTGAAGTGCAGTTTGGAAGCACATGTGAGATTTGAACGTACACACACGTGTGAAAACACACACATATGTGCATTCACATACCTGTTATCTAACTGTTAAGGTGCTTTCCTTTTTGTTGCAGGCCAGAGGTGCCGATATCCCCGACATCCCCGGGGAGCTGCCGCTCCGGGCGTGTGGCAGCACAGCAAGTATGAAAGTGAAGAACGTGAAAAAGTAAGAGCAAGTTCTTGGCTTTTCCTTCGCCTTTGAAAGGAAGTGCTGCTCCTTTTACATTTTGCCCCATACCTGTCCTTTGAATGAGTTTTTCACTTTATTTTTTAGGGTTTTTTTTTTCTGCTCTGATATCCGATCTTTTTTCTTTCTTTCTTTCCCTGTGGGCTCACATTCTTTAACACTCTCTCCCACAGAATGTAAATGAACTTGCTGTGCTTGTAGTAAAGGTTTCTAGCCCCTAAACTGCCAACAGGCTCCAAAATAATCGAAATTCCTCGCCCTGCCTTTGCTAATAAGGCTGATTTGAGGCCTTGCAAGTGCCCAGGCCTGCTCTGGGCATTCACATCACCTCTCTGTAGCGCTGTGAGGGAAATGGCTCTTTGTTCTAGTGCTGAGCAGCCAGATGCTGCATCTCCCTTCCCACTTCCATTCCCGTGGGAAGAGGGAGCTAGATAATGACAATCTCATTGGCTCTCCACCAGCAATATCTATAGGAGGCTATAATAGCTTCAGCAGAAGCGAGAGCACGTTGCAGAGCCAGAGGATCTCCCCGTCAGCCATCGCTGTAGCTGGAGACACTCGGGAATAATTATGCCTCGCTTCTGAATTTTACAAAGGCAAAGGATAAATAGCGTTTGTTCTGCACCCTCAGATACCTCACCCCGGGACTGATGGGCTGTGATGCCTTTCACAGGTAAAGTGCTGCTTTCCTACGTGTCTCGTGTAAGGCTGCTCACTTGTGCTGCCAACGCTGCGTTTGGGAGGGCACAGCGGCTTCTCCCTGCACCCCTCCTCACAGGCACGAGCCCGGGTGGCGATCGAACGCCACGCAGCTCCCGAAGGCTGCAAAGCCAAAAGCCTCTTTGCCGTTTAGTTTTCCTTCCTCCGCGGTGTCGGTGCCTCGTGTCAGCAGCCCCCTCTGCTTCCTCAGCTTCAGGGGGAGCCCGGCCGCGTTGTGGAGCTGCGTTTTGGGGCAGCGCTGGCTGGCGAGCGGCGTCTCATCCCGGGCTTTTCCTGTGCCTCAGGTTGTCCTTCACCAAGGGGCATTTCCCGAAGATGGCCGAGTGCGCGCACTTCCATTACGAGAACGTGGACTTTGGCAACATACAGGTGAGTTTCACGGTTCTCTTGCCTTCCAAACAGCATCGTGGTCGTCTGGCTTGGGGGAAGCTTCCAAAGGGCTTTTGCAAAGTGTTCAAGGATGGGAAGTTAAAACCATAGGGTCTCTCTGTTTGGAGCTGTTGGATGTATTGGAGCAGAGCGTGTTCCCACCTGTGTGGCCACCCCTTGGCGCTTGGAAAGGGATTTTATTTCCATGGGATGTGATGATGTCACTGCATCCAACAGTCATCACTGAGCTGCCTGTAATAACTGCCTATGTGTTTTAGCTTGTGTGTGTGTGTTTTATCAGCTCTGCACTGTGCATTGCAGCAGCTGGGTCGCCAGAATATCCCCCAAAATTGCTCAGAGTTGCTTTTCCAGAGGGATGCAGGCTTATTCCCTTGTGATCCCTGCAACAGCAGCATTTCCAGTGAGCACTACCAGGGCAGAGCTGAGGAGCAGGAACCCCTGCTTGTGATCCGGGCACACCGTGTTCCACGCTTCCCAAAACAGGGATGCCTCCAGAAAGAGGCTACAACCTTTTCACTCATATAACATTACCTGTAACACAGTGAATTATTTACTGCCTTTTATGCTTCCCTACTTGACAGGCAAACAGAGTTATACATCCTTTTATTTTCCCTCTTATTTTTTTTCTCCCCAATCTCTGGAAAATTCCTACTGGGAAGGTGTGCTCTGGAGTTTGAGTCCTGTTTAAAATCAATCCCTCCCTGGGGAAGGCAGTCCAGTTGCAGAACATGAAGAAAAGAAACAGCAAAGAAGTATCCAGGGTTAATGCCTAATTCTACTTGGTGATATCCAAGTAAAGGCGAATAGAGAATAGCAGTAGGCTGAAAAGATGTAAATGGCACCTAATAGCAAGTTACTGCTTTGCATCTCACGGGGCAGTGGGTGTAAAACTCTCCAAATCTATTCACTGTTAAAAATTTGCATGGTAGAAATGCAGCATTATCTGCCTGATAGCGTCGGGAATTGTGTAACGCTGTCTGTTACCAACCTGGCCAGCTCTCAAACTGTTTGGTAACGTCTGTGTCACTTATAATATGGTCTCGTCGTGCAGTGCGTGTTAATATCCTGGCATTTCACATTAGGAGATTGTCTGAAATTAACTCTGTGACATGTATAAAAATGGCTCCGTTCTCTTATGAGGCGCATTTTGGCCTGTTTTCCTCTTCCAGAGATGCTCTGGGGCAAATTCAGTTTATTAATACAAAGCCACCATTACTTGATTGCTCTACAGGGCACCTTAACATTCGGTTAAGCACCAAGCAGGGAGTGTGAAGTCCTTGGGGTCTCTCCCAGGTCTTCTGCTAACATTTAACACCTTCAAGCAAAAAACCTAGTCGTGTGTTTAGTTAAAGCCCCTAAATTATAGCAGTGTGACTTCAGAGAGGGTGTTTAGCATCCAAGGCAGCTCGTTGAGTTTAAGCCGGATTTCAAGGCATGCCAGTGCAAAAGCTCGATTCTTAGGGGTCGGGGTGTTCCTGCACTAGACATTGCAGCGCAGACAAGTTATACCAAGTGGAATGATATCAGAAAACACACCAAGAGAGGAGGAAACGTGCCGTAACGCGTAGCGACGTTGCAGGAGCCTTGTCCTGTCCCCGTGCACGCGCGCTGGCTTCGCCGCAGCCTTCTAGGAATAAAGCCAGGAGAAGCGGATACGTCAGAGCGGGGCTGGATCAGCCTTCCCGGGAGATCCTCCCCTTATCCAGCCTCGCGAGCGGCAGCAGCCCCTTATCAGCGCTCAGGAAGCGTTGGAGGCGGAATCGCTTCCGGCGGCGGCCGCCCGGAATTCCCGGCGGGATGCGGTCTGAGCCTGCAGGAGGGTTTTCCTGTTGGGTTGTAAGGGCTGGAAGCGTTGCAGGGGTCTAGGAGCAAAGCCTTTGGGAAGACCTTCTTGGGGTCGTCTTTTGGCTTAATTTAATTCTGTTAAAACACCCCCTGGAAAGTGATGGGAATGTCCTTTGAAAGTCTCTTCCATTAATTAATATTAATACATTTTCTTACTATAACACACTGCAAAGGAATTTTTCTCTTCCATCTCCAGGTGTGTTAGTGTCTATTTGTCTTGCTCTGACATGAAATCTTCCCTTTCTCCACACCAAGGCCTCCCTCTCCCTCTTCCACATGGTTTCTTTCCTTTGCCTTCCAAAGTGGTAGGGGATGATGTTGCAAGGGCTGCTTTAAGGACGTGGGTATATAAAAAACAACCGTGTTCATAATGTATGTGGAAACTGTTTCTAATAACTTCATAATTCCAGCCACAACTCCCTGAAAATTGACGCAGCCTCTTGCCAAGATCAACAAATTTTGAAAATTCGGAGGCCAAGCTTCTCAATGCCCCAAAAGTTAGGAAAATATTCGAGTAAGTTCACCTCAGTTGCTGGATTCTTATATTGCCCAGTCTCACTTCCAGCTTGCCACTAACTCCTCCAAAGAATTCCTCCTGGCACAAGATCACACCTGTGAGATTCCTGTTTTTTGGTCCTCTTCCAGGGAAACCGGGAGAAAATCCCTCATGGGTTTTACAAGAGAGGGATAACTTCATGTACAGAGGTGCTGCTAGCACATTTACTCTTTATTTTACAATTGGGCACAATTACATTCTAATGGTCCAGATTCACATCAGGTGTCTTATCATTTGGTGCAGCCCTCCCAAAAAGTGACAAAATGCCATTTTCCAGCAAGCCCCTCCGCTGTCCCTGCGTTCCTCGTTTTGACTATTCCCCCTTGTGCAAATTGGGATTAAACTTGTTCAGGCTTCAGTATCTGAACACAGGTATCTTCTACTCGTTGCAGGCCAAATATTTTCTGGCAGAGCCAAAATTATCCCAGGGAAATCGGGGCTTAGTTGGCTCCTCTTTGCAAGTGAAGCCTTCTGGCACTCAGGTTTGTCAAAACTGACCTCCTGCAGAAATCCAGATTATTTTTCCCACCTGCATTCAACACTGAAGATACAGCAAGAGTATTTGTGCAGCTTAAGTTTTTACACATGTAAAGTAAATCTTAAAAGAGACCATAAAAGCCCCACTGTTAACTTTGGCATCGACCCGCTGCTGTCTGCTGCTATCGTAAGTCATCTTTAGCACCATGCCCCAGAAATGTAAAAAAATAATAATAATAATTTTAATCAGTAACTGAAGAGAGTTGTGTCGGAAAAATTCTCTTCCTGGAGGTTTAATGACTTGCAAAAGCAGGAAGATCTGTTATGTGTATCATTAAAATATATTAAAAATTCAAAAATAATCCCTGTGCTCCGGGAAAATAATCGCTATTTCACCAGCATTTTATACTTGCAGAGAGAATTAAAACTCTTACACTTATATATATAGTAACTCCCCCTGTTAAGAAGACTGCTGTTAAAATACAACACACTGTGGCACTCGTAGATCTTGTGTGCCAAGAAGGGCTGGTTTTATTAACCAGCAAACTTGGTGGTGTTCTCATGGCTGGGCTTTATAGTGACGAGGGGGGTTTGTGCCCCACCGTGGAGGGGAGAACACAAAATTACTCAATATTTACTAAATTACTTGCCGTGTGTTTTCAGGTATGTATTTTCAATACATATCTTCATTTACTTCAAATAGACACCTTTATTTACTCCAAATAGGATATGTCTAGATAGTCAGGCTTTAAAATGACGGATTATGGACAAAGTTTCCAGTTTTCATCCTGAAGTAGTTTAAAAAAAAAAAAAGTTATTTTTCACAATGTAAGCTCATGATTTTCGTTCGAAATTCTGGTCAACTAAGGAATAGTTCTTTATGTGCCAAGTCCTGCAATAATTATAGCTGCAGCCTGGAGTGAGCAGGGAACCCAGTGGCAGCTGGAGCCTCAGAGAAGACGGATTTACATGGAAGAGGGTGAGTCATCCTATAGGGACATCAGGGCTGTGGAATACTTAGGCCCTGTGAGGCTGAGGAGGAACCAAGGCCCCTGCCACGACCCTTGTCTTGTGGCTGGCTCCAGGTTTGATCCAACATCAGGTTTTTCCATTTGTCTAAAGGGCAAATAAGACTCAACTCAGTCTGGGAGCTCTTCCCGGGAAGCCAGAGCTGAGGCTAGCACGTGAATTCTGAATTATTGATGGATTTTAGCAGTTACTTGTGCACTTTGAATATAGACAAGCTCTATTGTTTTTTTATTTCCCCTGGTACATGAGCTCTGCATTTCTTCAGGCTCTTTTAAACCTTCCTTTATTCCTCACTTTCTAGCTGCTTTAAGCTAAGGTGATTTTAAACTCGATGTCCTTCCTTGAGCTGTGAAGATGCTCAGCCTCTCCCATCTAAAAGATCCCTAATAAATATGGAGCCACAATTCCTGATGGGAGGTGGGAAGTGGGCGTGCAAATTCAGGAGCTCAGAGCTCTCCAAATGACGCGTTAATTCCTGACGATGTTTATCACAAAAGACACAGGTGATGAAATATATGCCAAGTATCTGCCACGCAGGGAATGACTTCAGTGCCAAAGCCTCAGAGAGGAGGACGCCTCTTCTTGGAGGTTTTAAGGTTATCTGTGAAGCTGAAAAGCAGCTTTATGTCCCAAATCAATATGAATCAATCACCAGACAATCATCAATACAGAGAGACATATAAATATTCAAATAATGATCATCTTACTCTGCTATAACGATAAGGAGAAGAGATTAATCAAATGAATAAAACAGACAAATAAAAAGCCATGCTCACAATCTCCAATTTGCATTGATGATGTGGTTTGCTCATTTTGCTCCAAGACAGCTGGAGGAGAAGACAAAATTTGTGCCCAAATAACATTTTTATTACCTTAATTTTTTTTGTATCCTCCATTTCTGCTTTTTTAGACCTGTCCATTTGGAAGGTTACTTCAGATCTCTCCTGAGGAAGTTAAGTAGAAACCTTTTAACAGGATTAAGTGGTGAATTAAAAAGCATTACTCATTCTGCTTCTTTCTTTTATAACAAGAAAAAACTACAACCCTTTCTTGCCTCTAAAGTGGGACCTTGTCCTTCATTGCCTGCCCTGCTACCAGGAGCTCTCTGGAAGTAGTAAGATATTTTTAAGATTAATTACCCATAATTACTATTCATTCCCAGAGAGGCCAAAAATAGTAATTGCTTCTAATTGCCCCTGGTGTTTTGAAGGCTGTTAATTAGGAGTTTACCTGGTTATATCCCAAACTTTGCCACCTTAACCTGTGATCTTGTCCGAAGTCTGTCCATCTGTGTGTGTGTGTACATATATATATATAACTTATGTGTGTATATATAGTTGATCTTAGGCTACGTGATCTTTTGTGTTTCCCTGCAGACTTTTCTTTAGACATTTGTAATAAGAGTAATCCCTTCCTGAAAGGGTTTGTGGATTAGTTAGTATTAGGGATCCCGAAATTCCTGGAGAAAAAGGGGGGCAGTTGTACAGCGCTCCATAACTCCGGAGCTTAAGAGCAGCAGCGGGAATGGCCAGCGTAGGGCAGCAAATTAACAATCCCAGATCCTCGTTCGGACACGCCATGGAGTTGCTTTAGGCTGGTCTTGGCTGTTGTACTCTGAATCCCTCCTATAAAGTGGTGTTTTCCGAGGGCCGCAATTCCCTGTTGGAATCCCATGGAGCGCGTGATTCACCGCCCGGGCTAGAGAGGAACTGACTCATGTGCCTCACTGGCCAAGGGTGTCAATCCAGCGTGTCCTCCGGGACACCCTTCCAGCTTGATTTATATATCACTTTTTTCCTCGTTATTGTGCATTAAACAGTTGAATCATCAAGCCACGTCTCTGTGAAGTCCGCAGACGTCTCCAGCGGCAGAGGTCTACAGGGTCCCACCTCTGCTTGGAGAATGAGGGTGACACAGGAACAAGGTTGGGATGGCTGCATCACCAGCCCCCTTTTCAATGTGACCTGTGTGGCTTTTAAAAGAAAAAGAACCAAAAAACTCCTTCCCTGAGCTGCCATTTGGGAAATCTGAAGGTTAAAGTATTTGCTTCAGGTCTTTCTCTTTAATCTTCTGCCTCCAGCATCAGAGCACAAGTTTCAAGAGGGAAAATCAAACAGGTTCAGAGCTGTCTGTGACCCCTTATGCAGGTTTACGTGTATTTATAAATTTAAGGGCAAATAATAGTACATTTAAGGGTAAATAATAGTACATTTAATTAAGTAAATCTATAAATTTACTATTTTTTTGCTGCTCTTCAGTGGCTACCATACAGGAGCAGCACTCTCCTTATCTGCAAATGCATTTTTCTTCCTCCCCTGAGACTCTGCACGTATATATGATATACTGCCCTTGCCACATGTCATAAATAATCTGCGGCAGGCAAGTCAAGGGGTAACCCCTGTGTGTACTTGTGTTCTGGAAAATACAGTCTCATGATTTCCATTTGGCCTTTCTGGGTCTATGTAATGCATTTACATATAAGCAGGGGAAAAAAAGCCAGGGTTAATGAAGTGCTTATAGTTTCTGGTGACAGAAAATGTCAGAGATTACACTGCCTCATGCTTCGTGATACAGCCTCTGTTTATGCCATCCCATACTGTTTTTTTATATATGCACCACGCACACACTTAATTTTTTGATTAGTCATAAAATTGCAATTAATAATTAGGAGGATGCTTCTCGGTGCCATCTTACAAGTTTGGTTTTCTACAATAGCTTCCAAAAATAGTATTAAACTCAATCCTAAAACCAGCTTAAGAATCTGGGGAGTTTACAAATAAACCTCATTTTCAGTTAGAGGCTCTTCTGTGGGAGCCTTTTTCAACAGCAGTGACGACCAGAAGCTTTGTGTTGGTTTAAAGAAATTTGAGTTTTTCACATATTTGCTGGAGACTTAAGGCTTCAACATGATTGTTTTTATCCTTTCTCTGGCTCTTTTATTGTAGAACTGAAAATTGATGACAGAAGTGTCAAGGATTCTGGTTTGAAAGCTGCATTTTTGCAGCTTGGTGTGTGCTGAGTGGTGCCTTTCAGCAGCAAAACCTCCGATAAAACATCTAACTTCCAGTCTCTTTTTAAAGATTTCCCTCCTTAATTTGGTTTAAATAAAACCACAGTTCCCACTGAGTTTAGGTATTTATGTATTGGTGCCCATATTTATACCTCTTAAAGGTTTAACATCTCTTTTTTGGCAGAAAAAAAAGATGCTAATACTCAGATTAAAGCTGTTAATGCTGTTTTCACTATTCAAATCAGTAATTCCTTCAAGTTCCTACCAGGATCTGGCAGGAGAAACTGGTCTTATCTCCCTGTTTGTGCTTCCAATCTGCCCCCAGCCCAGCTATTACGCAGAGTTATCTTAACTCCTATAGTTATATACCCTGGCCATATAGATAACCATATGGTTGTGCTCGGGAAGACTTCTCTCATGAGCTGAGGGTAATTTTTCCAAATCACACAACTCTTTTAAATGCCATTGAATGCTCGCACAACTGTTTTAAATGCCATTTTTTAATCATAAATACGCTCAGGCCTTCCTACACAAGGCCTAATTGTGTCATGTAACTGTATAATTACAGCATAATGTGAGATCTCATATAAAAGCATAATATACGTGTAGGAGGGAGACTTTTCGAGCGCTTTGTCTTGGTTTATGCTCATCCTGTAACTAGTACAACCGTTCCTCTTGGATTCGGGCAGGGTTTATTTTCGCATTAGGGAGGCATCGCTGGGAGCCTGCTCAGCTCCTTAGCCTCCTAGTTCATCAGGCTTTGGAAAGTCGGGAAAGCAGCAGGTTTGGGGGGAAGGAGCGGAGGCTCGGGAGGCCCTGGAGGTTGGGATCTCGGTGTTAATCACCCTGGGAGTCATCCCAGGGCCCCCGCTCCCAAAGGATGTGGATCCCTCCGCGTGTCGGCGGGGATGCGGGGCCATTAAGCAGAGAGGTCCCTCGTGACACTGCGGGCGCCTGAGTCACCCCCCTTATCTAATCACCCCAGCTGTAACGTCGCTGGGGCTGCCCGTGGGGCTGGCGAGGGCGGTTCATTAGCAGAGGTGATTTGCTTCCCGTGCCTTAGACCTTCCCCGAGTGCCAGGAGCCTCTCGGCCGCGTTTCCAATTCCGCGCCCTCGTCTGAGGGGGAGGTTGCCCAGACACCCTGGGGCACCCCTGCCTTCAAAGGAGAAGATGGTGGCGGGAGTAGGAGCCCTACAGGAGATACCTGCTGGTGAATCCTGAGTTGGGAAAGACGCGAGCTGGACCTTGAAAAATACGGGATGGGGAACGTGAGGAGCCGCAGAGACGAGCGGGGTCCGGGCATCAAGAGTTACAGGGGGAGCGATGCTCTCTTGGACCTCTTAGACTGACGTTTCTATGCAGCATCTAGCCAAGGTGGGTCGTTTCTGCTCATTTTTTCATAGCAAAACTATTTTTCAAAATCCTCAGTTGCTCTGTGTACCCCTCCTCTTCGTTTTCCACCCTCCGCAGCTCCAGAGTGGAGCAGTGGAGGGAGCTGCTTCCATCGAGTCTCTTCCTTGCTTTAGCACCCGCTCAAACAAGTGCGTGAAGCTCCTTATTGGGGAGCATGAGGATCTCACAGCTCTGCCCTGGGTCTGTGCTCCCTTAAAATGCTCTAGGTTTAACCTGCACGTAAAGTGGGGGCTCTAATGCCCAATGTTACACAGCCTGCTTTTAAAAACGTTGCTCGTTTCCCGTTTCCACGCTTGCCACGTCTCCTGTCAGCAACCAACGTTGGGATTTAGCCAAATAATAACTAATTTTCCTGTTGAAGACGTTCTCAGAGGTGGTTGTAGCTACATGGATTCTGTTTTTCCCCTCACTCCTTTTCTGTCATGAGCTTCATCAAATCTTGAGCAAATTTTTGCTCATATTTAATGGGTTCTGGAGCTCAGGGAAGAACCCTGGGTCGTAACTAACTTGCTGATTTTAATGCACTTCCCTTGAAAGTCAGCATTTTTATGAAATTCTGTGAGCAGGAATATAAAAAGCGTATATCTCTTACAGAGCTGTTAAAAATTCATATTCACTGCCTTGCTCTTTGCCTGTGGATGGATGCATTTCTCAATAAGCCTAAACGATAACATATTATAGGTTCAAGCCGGTTTATAACCTTAAAATGTGTTGCCAGAGTGTCAAATGAGCCTTTTAACCGTGATGGGCGAAAATTCAACAGCCAGCCCATTCCTGGAGCGGGCAGCACGAGAAAGGGCACTTTGATTTCAAACAAATAAAGCAAAAATGCAGCTTCCCTTTAAGTGGCTCTTTGTTTGTGCCTGAACACCCCGAGCAGCCGGATCCCGTCTCCGAGCTCTCCATTGTTCGGGATCTGCAGCTTTTGCAAGGGAATGGGACACACGAGCATCGCTTTTACGGGCATCTTCGGTCGTGCAATGCCCTCTAGCGAGCACAGGGGTGAGGAAACCCCGCTTCAGTAAGTGCTTCCTATGGATTCTTAGCATTTATACATCTCTTAAATTGCATTAGTGGTTGTGGAGGTGAGAGAGTGACCCAGGCAAATCCAGGCCGGAGCATAGATCCCATCCCAAGCCGGAAGCCATCTGATTTTCTTCTTTTTGGGACTGCAACGGCCAAAATGTTTAATTCTAAATAGTGCCAGAACGGTGATTTGCACCAGGAGGTGCTGCTTCATTTTAGGCTCCAACCAGAAAGGCAGAAACACTCGGGAAAGGTACCATTTTACTGACATCCCAGTAAAAACATCCTCATCTCTCCAAGTAATGTGTGAACCTCAGCATGGCAAAGAGTGTCAGAGAGCATTAGTTTCTGTATAATCCAATTTTGCTTTCTATTAATTGCAATATGAGACATTAATAGGGTGTGAAATGGAAATAGAGAGTGGTAACAGCAGATGCCTCTATTTACACATGTTAATCAGCACAGACTCTAATTAAAAAAGCAAACTGAAGCCATTCATATGCTTTAAAATGCATTTAACTGGAATCCTTGGAAAATGTGCTGCTTTGCAGCTAAGTGCAAGGTCAGCAGCATAAAAAAACAAGTATCCAACATGCCAGGATCCTCGCAACACCAAATGAGGCTATGGAAACCCCTCATTACACTGAGCTAGTACCGCTTTGAACAGTAACGTGGAAAATATTTATTTTTCCCTTTTTGATTCCCATTTTGTGGGAACTGGTGTCGGAACGGAGCTTGGTTTGCAGCTAGGAGGGTTTTTTAGTTAACCGTTTAATTCAGCGGCGGGGTTGAGCGGGGGGAAAGGAACCTGCACCTGATTTTGCTTGTGCTGTAGCTGGTAATAGGAACATTTCTGAATAAGAAAATAAGTCGCTTCTTGCTGAGATGTCATTTTCACGTTTCTCAACGTTTCCCGGGTCACTCGAGGACTCTCTTTGCCTTTGCAGATGCCTTTCTGCCTTCAGAAGTGATTTTCTTCCCTGTCACTTTCCCTCATAGAGAAGGGGAAGCCCAGGTGTGATACGGATTCGGGAATGGTGCTTCAGACGTACAAAGAGGGCTCTTACTACAGAAATACCCCTGAAATGTGTGAAAAAAGAGAGTTTTCTTTAAAATCAGGACACAGTTGGGCTCCAGTGGGGAGTCCCTAGTGTGTGTTAGTGACACGAGCCGCAGTGTTAATGCTACTAGATGCCTATGTGACCGTTTGCTGTCACCTCTTGTGCCCACCTGGCAGTGCAGGAACTTCAAACAGGGGTAAATATATATATATATATTTCGTATGACAGATTCCTGGCAGATTCAGGGTCACCTCCTGATGCTCTGGAAAGACCCACGTGCAAAATGCCTCTTTCTGAGCAGGACCGAGCAGATCTTGCGGCTCTAGGGCTCGCAGAAAGGCTGTGACATCGCAGTCGCAGCGCGACCCGGTGCTCAGTCACGCTAATCCTCCTATAAACGCTTAAATTACCACACGTGCTTAAAATCAAACCAAAATTGTGAGTGAGGAGAAAGAGGGGAGCGGCTGGCTCTGCTCAGGGCTGCTCCAATCCTGTCCGTGAATAACGACCTGCAGAAATGCATTTTGCCCGCTCGGGCCGTCAACCAAACAGAGAGGATTTCCACAGCGAACTCGTCATCGTGGCAACGGGGAATCCGCCCAGGGAACAGAGCGCCCTTGTGCCGGGCCTCGCATCCCGCCTCCGCGCGCGGCGCGATCCCGGCGGGAG
>NW_010578493.1:83177-99252 GCF_000705375.1 Tinamus guttatus
GCTGGAAGGTGCTTTGATGGGCAAAGAAAGGAGGCCTCTCTGGACAGATTTGATGGATTTTGCCAGAAATGCAGTATTTTAATTTTTCTCTTGGACACGTGTAGGTTTTTTGTAGCGGTCAGGCGAGTGGTTTCAGAAATGACGGAGCAGAGGTGCTTTTTTTAACTACGGGATTGAAACTGGAGAGGACTTTTAAGCCTTGTTTAAAGCCTCGCTCCTCAATTTGCTGCTTTTCCCTGCCCAAACAGCGCTGCAACGAGCGGTGCCACCTCTGGGTCCCTCTGCACCATCCGCGGCCGCAGCTTCAAATCCCCGGCTCGGTGGAAGTGAAATCATCAGTAATCTCTGAAGGGTTTTTTTTTAGCCTGACATTTCTCCTTGCTTTGAGAATGGGGAGGAAACAAGCAGCTCTGTGCAACGTGCCGAAATCTCAGCAGGTTTTTGCGCTGCTTCAGTCCCACGCAGCTTGCTAAGGCGAGGGAAAGTGGAAGATGAGCCGGCAGCGAGGGTGGGAGCGTGGCCAGATTGGCTGTTTTGGAAGAAATTCCATGATTGCCGCGCGGTGCTTGTCAGTGCAAACGCTTCTGCTGAACAAAATTGCAAAAAAACATAGATTCTGGCTTTTGTTCTGGGGGTTTTAGTGGTGCTTTTTGTTTAGAAATGGGAACGGATGGGACTTGAGCATCCCAAATGGTAAAACCCACCTGGCAGCAGCGATTCCGTCCCCCCCCTGCCGTGGAAGTCGGTGGCCCGGCCGGTAACCGGGCGCCCACGGAACCTCTGCGGTTCTAAAGGAAACAACCCGGTGCCGCCGGAGCACCGGGCACAACCGCCGCGTCGGGCAGCGGGCGCCCGCGCCCTGCGCGAGCCGGAGGGCAGCGCACGGAGAACCTCCGACCCAGGTGAGCCCCCGAGGGTCCCTTCCCACCTCAGCTCCTCCGGGAACTCGCCGACGTTGCAGGTTTTGTGTCTCCTGAGGGAATCTGCTCCCCGCTCTTCGGGCTTGTGAAATACAGATGATTTCTCGCGATGTGAAAGCAGGGTTGAGGGGCACAGTTCGCAGCCTGGAGTTGGCTGAAATTAATTTGACAGACTAGAGCTCGCAGGAGCTTGTAGCTAAGCAGCTAAATGCCTAGTAGCTTATAGGATTTACATTTAAAATTGCCATAGAGGCTTCAGATAATAATACAAAAGTGACGCTTACAGCCTCCTGGTACCCTGCAGAGGATCATCCATGGGAGCACCCAGAAGATTAATAACTGTTGCTCAAGTGCTTTGACCTGTGATTTCCTCCATCCTTAGGACAGTTTTCATCCGGGCAGCAAGGATTCGGAAGCATTTTTCTGCAAGAATCGCCGTTTTCCTCCGCTAAACCGAGTTGGTGAACCCGGTATTAAAACGTGGTGCTGTTTTGTGCTCGTGCAGGGAAGGAGCTGGATCGTGAAGCGCAGTTATGAGGATTTCCGAGTGCTGGATAAACATCTTCACCTGTGCATTTATGACCGTCGCTTCTCCCAGCTCTCGGAGCTTCCCCGTTCCGATGCCCTGAAGGACAGTCCGGAGGTAAAGTACCAGCTCGGTAGCACTGCGAGCACAGAGGCACCAGTAAGCCTTTTAGAAGATAGATTTTAGTTTAAATTAACCAAATCTGACCAAATATTGGAGGAAAACAGTGTTTCAAACAGCCCTGCAGACTCTGGGCTGCAATATTGCTTGGTAATGTTGGGAGGGAAGCTGTGGAAAGGCCTCGGTAGGTTCCTTTTTATCAAAACTGTAGAAGGGACGTTGCTAAGTGTATTTTTAAACCCCTCATCTGTGGTTTGAAAGATTCCCATTTTGCCAAGGGGCTGCTTGGAGTTGCCACGTTCTTAAGCGTTTGCAAGTGAAAATGGCAGCCTGTGTTTTGTTTCAGTGAATGCTCCTCAGATGTGTTTGATGGGTGTCATATAAATGATTTGTTTGTATGGGAAATTCGTGATGAGCGGAAGGCTTTAATGACCCTAGACAAGGAAAATTACCAAAAATCTCCATATGACACTATTATCCTTACGGAAACTGCTTCTTTACACAATTTTTGCATAATTTATTGCAACACTGAATGCATTTCCTCCTCCTTCTCCCCATGACAGATACCCTTGCAAAAGGGCACATATTTCTCTAGCTATACCAGTGGGTAAGTGGTGGTAGTTTTGAAGAAGCACCTCCAAAACTGTGTGTTTTCCTTCCCCTTGCAGCTGGTCACCCAGATGCTGATGGCTTACCTGTCCCGGCTCTCTGCCATCGCAGGCAACAAGATCAACTGCGGGCCAGCCCTCACGTGGATGGAGGTACAGTTTGAAGCTCAGGTTGCTCTGTTTCCTGACCCTTGCCAGGAGTGCCCATAAGTTCCCTCTATATTTCCAGAGAGAGGTATAATCCTTTGCAGAGCTGTTGCTGCAAAATCCCGCCCCAAAAGCTTTATTTCCCTGTTGCAGACATGCACCAGGTCTCCAAAAGCACAGAGCAAGCAGCAGCAGGTCCCATGTCCAGAATATGAGAGCTGTTTGCTCCTCGTGCTTGGATTTTGTCATGGAAAATAAGACATCCTCCTGATCTTCAGGAAGGTGGCAAGTCTAGTGAAGCCAGGACAAACCTAATCAATGCCCGAGGTCTCTTAAGTAATAGGTTGCAGGTAAGGCACACATTCCTATGCCCTTTTCTTTGCCAGGGGAACATTGCAAGCGTGACAAGCTCCAAAACAATTCAAGCTGACTCCCTTACGGTCCTGGTTTGTCCTGTTTTCTTCTCATTTTTCCTCGTAATTGCTGCATAGAAACAAGCAATCTTATCTGCTACCGTTTGCCCTCGCTGTTGGTTACGCTGTACAACAGAGCCCGCGTTGTGCTTGCAGAGGGCCTGCTTGTATATTGTGCAGCTGTAGCTTTGGTTGCTCTATTAATGGTCTTGTACCACCCTAAACAACAGCCTTGACTGGGCAAAGGGTGCAGGAGGAAGAGGGCTAAGTGATGAAGGCCACCTGGCAGCGAGGGATTAGTCTGCGTATAAATGTGTGCATCTTGCCTGATGACACTGGTGCATTACACCAGGAATAGAGAGAACTGCTGTTGGGCAGTTGCAAAGCTTCTTTAAACGCTCCTTTATGGACCGAGTGCATTTTCCTGCCCTTTTCCCCACTGCTCTGCTTTTTCCCCACCCCAAAATCCTTTGGGATGAGACAAATCTTGAAAAGCGTCTCAGCAAAAAGGTAGAAAGGAAGTTTAGAGAGGCAAATGAGCCTGCAGAATTTACAGCAACACAGTGGAAGCAGCGATTACAGCAAATCAAGTGCACATGATAGTGAAATTGCTTTGGTGCAACTGGATTTCTCCAGATAAACGTTTTGATTAACCTAGAATCTAACCAGAATTTCACGCGAGTGCAGAAGTGGAGGCTCTTTTCAGGCAGGCTGATGCCTGCAGCGCAGGATAAGGAACCATGTTCTCTTAAAGACACAAATAATCCGACGCTCATTCCCAGTTTGACATCATCGTCCCGTTACCGTGGTGACTCTCTTTGAACATTCATCCATCTTTGCAGAGTTTTTATCGTTATTTTCATGTTGGCATTTGAAGCGCTTGAAGGAAAACAATCCAATCCAGTGTTAAAGGGAGGTGTAAACATCCACTGTCATGTTCCTCCTTGTACCCAGAGATGCACAAACACAGCGTTTTCCTCCTCAGTTACGTGCACGGGGACAGTGGGCCTTGTGAAATGCACTTTGGGTTGCCCTTCCTCTTCGTTTCTAGACGTGCTGTCTCTTGAAGGGCCCCCAAGCTGTGCTGTCTCTGTGCATCAGCTTGAAGCCCCTGCCACGTATGAGCACCAATAACCCTCATCCTCGCAGCCGCTTGTCCTCAGCTGCCTCACAGTCTCCTGTGCTCCTTCTTTCAGATTGATAACAAGGGGAATCACCTGCTGGTCCATGAGGAATCGTCCATTAACGTTCCTGCTATCGCTGCTGCCCACGTTATTAAGAGATATATTGCTCAGGCAGCAGATGAGCTGTCCTTTGAGGTAAATAATTAAACGTTCTTTGTTGCCAAATGTTTGTGGGTTTGCAACAGAAATATGTTCCTGCACTTTCAGAATGTTTTGGGTGCTGAAGCTTAGGAGACTGGGATAAATACCCTTGCACTGGGCTGGACAGAGTCCAGTCATCTTTAAAATACAGCTTTAATGGCATTAGCACCTTCTGATTAACCCCATCCTGCCACGTATTCCAGTGTGGTCTTTGAGCAGCAGCAGCCCCTGCATAGCTCATGTTGTACCATGGATTCAAAGTATGTTAAATATGTTCAGGAAGACAGTCTACGTGTGTGTGTATGTGGACACATACCAATTTAATTAACCATTGACCCAACCTGCGCTCCTGTAAGTGGGTGCAGGTCTAAAACACTTTAAATTTTAAGCATTTCTCCTCCTGGAAAAGGTAAAGAACCAGATTATCAAAGGCTGTAGGGCTTAGGGGGTGATGCAAAGCTGTTAGGAAAATCTTACCTGATGCAGAATAGGAGCTGCTGGGAAGCAAAGTTACTGAAGATCAGGCTCTGGAATGTCTTCAATATCTGGGTCCCTTGTCTTGCCTAGCCAGAAAGCTGTATTTTATGCTCTGATTGCTTGCTTATGTGCAATGTTAGCAAAAATGGAGTATTGTAATATTAGACAGAAAAAAAAAAAGTAAAAATGAAAAGAGTTAGTGCCCCAAGGAGCTTTTGTGCTCCTAGTCTTAGCGTGCGGCACGGGAAGTAACAATCGCAGTGATAACCTAATGCTGCCAGGGTTTTATTTGCATTCAAAGCCGAGGCAATTATTAGTGTACACCAACGAGCAGAGCTAATCAGAAAGACATGTGGGTTTGTCATCTTCCGAGTTAAAACGCAGGCAGCTCAGGATACAGGCTCTTAGTCAGTGTTTTAATATTAATAAAAGCCAGCGAGCTGCCTTGGCCTTGCAACACCCAGGTGGGCAGGCAAGCTGCTATTAGGCATAGGAGCCCTAACCCACGCTGTCTTTTTATATTTTAGCTGTTGTGCAGCTAGGTGACCCTGGCGTTTGCTTGTCAGTACTCAGGAATAATTTGGATTTCTCTGCTCAGCGTGGTTTCATGCAGGGGAATCTTCTCCCCTGCGGATTTGCTGTTCCCTTGAGCAAGTCATTTCGCATACCTGTGTCTCAGTTATCCCTGTCGGAAAGGTGGAGATGTGTTATCTTCTCTGAAAAGCACTTTAAGAGCCATTAGGGCAAAATACCAGGTAAAAGTTAGGCATTATTATTAATAATTTTCACCATACCAAGCTGCAGTATTAAGTTAGGTTCTGCCCATTCTGCTCTGGATTTTCTCATTTTCATCTCTCCTCCGTTCGTTTTCTAATACAGAAAAGTCTCTGTCAGCTTGTGAACGCTCAGGGAGCTCTTAACATCTTGCCATGAAAGGAAACAAGCAGACATATGTAGGTGCATACATTCAGATATATATATGGCAAGAAGGAAAAATGACTTCAGCTACTTGAAAATATCTTCCCAAGTTTTTTATGCTATCACTGCCGTTTAATCAGAGCACTTCTGTCCCCTTTGGCAGAGAGCCTGCTGCTTTTGACAGGCTTTTCCCTATGAATATAGCTGCCCCAGCTGTGTGCTGGAGGTTGTGTAACACTGCAAGTCTCCTACCTTGCAGTTTGCTCCCCAAGATGTCTCAGGATTCGCATTGGAGAAGGTGTCCACAAGCTTGGGGATTTCCTGCAGCGCGCAGGGACGCCTGGGTTGGAGTCCTGCTTTCTCCTTGCAAGCTGGGGCTGATGTTGCAAATCTTTTGCAGGTCGGAGACATCGTGTCTGTTATTGACATGCCTCCCAAGGAGCTGACCACGTGGTGGAGAGGCAAGCATGGGTTCCAGGTAAGCTTGATTAAACTTGATTAAAACACATAAACTCAGCACATCAACTCAGCAATCCCGCAACTGCTGTGCCCACGATTGCTTGGGAATATGAAGAGAGGGTGTTTGCACTTCCACTTGCTCTTTGAACTCGAGCTAGATGGGGTCTCCACTGGAAGAATCCTGCACAAGGTAGGAATAGCCCCAACCCTTTGATCTTGATGGACAGCTGGGCTGGTGCTGGTAGGAGATTATATTGCACCCTCTCTGCGACAGCTGCCACTGTTATCCAAATCATCCCATTCTTTCCACTGTCTAACATTTAGACAGGGCAGAACAAAGGATTCAGAGGAAACCAGTGAGGAGACTCTGTTGTTGACTTGGACGAGCCACCCAACTCATCTGTGCTTCCAAATCTTTATTTATTCAAAGGTGATAATATTCCAGGTCCCTGTAAAAAATATAGCTGAGATTTAGACTGAATTTTCAAAAGATCCTTAAAACATCTGAGAACTAGGCATGAAACCTTCTGGGTGAGAATGGCTTTTTCCTTGTGCTTGGCTTATGCTGCAGCTTGGATTCGCCCTTTAGGAAATAAAAAACAAGGTCTTTATGCACAAAAGCAGTAAAAAAGCCCAAAGCTACTGAAAGGCAGGGGGACTTTCTACCCCTTCACACTGTGGTGTCTCTCTGTGGAAGGATTTTCATGTGACCATCTCTTCACAAGCAGATGAAATTTGGAGTCAGCGACTGTGTTTTGTCTTGGCAGGACTTTGGTATTGTTGCACTGTCAAAAATCAGTGATACAGTTTAGTAGGAGGAGGTTTTGAAGGAACCTGCAAAATAAAGCAGAACTACTTAATAGAAAATCAAGGCTGCAATACCTTTGCCTCTTAATTTATAAGCCAGAGCCCTACCCAAAGCACCAAACAGACATACAGCCCCTATGATATATGTTTCAGTAGCTCTCAGATGGTGTTTGCACAATCTTTGCTCTATCTCACTTGACAGGCAGTAATTTCATGAGCTGTGCTAGCTTGGTTATTCCTACACAAACATCTCTCTTCACATAAACGTGCCTCTCATGGGCAGAGAGGCGTTTCTCCTCTGAGTTGACACTTTCTGGCATTTCTCAACGTGCACATCAGAGCTTTTCCTTGCCTGGATCACCCTCAGCTAGCAAGAGATGCAGATCCCAGTGGTGCACAAAGACACAGGGTTTTTTTTTAACCCAGGCTGAAGTTAAAGAGCTATAAAATACAGAAGAAAACTTGTAGGTTAAATGCACACGCAAGCACAGATGTGGTACAGGTCAGTAAAGAAGTGTGGAGCTGTCAGAACAACTCGAGTCGGGAAGGGAATCGGGAAGAGCTGCAAAATAAGTAGCTGGAGGGAAAAGAAGACAAATCAGGTGATGGGTAGAGAGAGATGTTGAGAAGAGGAGGCAGAATAAAAGGAAAATGTGGAAGAAATTTAGGAAATGGAAAGAAGCACTCACTCCTCCCAGCTGGAATGGCCTAGGAATGTGAGGAAAAGCAGCTCTACCTTTATGTGCACAACGATACCCTGCATCCTGGGACTAGCAGTCTTCTCTGGAAGTCGTGCTGGCAAATCCAGGTCTACAACACATGGCTCAGTGTGTAGATCATGTCTGTTGAGCTACACCACGTCTAGGAGAAGCACCTACAGTCGCAGGATGAAGATAATACGAATAAAATCAGTGTAGGAAGCGTTCCTACGGATCTACCAACGTCCAGAGATAAGCAAATCCAACAGGTTTTGAGTGTGTTTGGTTTCAGCTAAGGGCAGCTTGGATTCAGCACAGAAATGAGTTTGTTCTTTGCCAGGCAGGCCAATCCTTTGGGGCAGCATCACCTTTTTTGGTTAATCCTTTGAATTTCCCAGCTGCAGGGGCCTTTCTCCCAGTAGCTCATCTAATGACTGCAGTGCAAGCCTCTTAATCCTGCGCCGAACAAAACAACCCATTAGGCTTCTTATCAGCCTCTCTGATTAAAGTAAAATGATTTTCAAGGCATTTTTTTTTCTGCTTGAAGCTGGAATTTGCGAGTCCTTGGTGACTCACTGCTTTCTTTGTGAGATTGTTCCCTAAACTGCAGCCACCTCCGCGTTCGCAGCCGCCCAACTCTCTTTGTTCCCATCATCTTTTTATTCATCCCTCATCTTTGCGGCACGAACCCGGTGCACAGGAGTCTGCACCTGGGGGTGGAGGCCACTTCCATCCTGAAAACGTTGACGTGGGGGGATTTAGGCAGCATCTCTGAATTTCTCTGCCGCTCTCTTGAGTTTTCTGCATGGCCAGGTAGTGAATAGAGGTGTGAATCATTCAGATTAAGAACCGCATCCGTGTTGTTGGGGCGGAAAGGGGAATGATTTTGCACTTAAAAATTCCAAAGATGTTGCAGAAGTTTCCTCTAAGCAGAGGAGATCCTAAACCCTGGGGAAGGAGAGCTGAGTCTTGGCCACCAAACTCCTTTAAGGCCATTTATTGACCAAGAAACTGTCCAGGATTGCACATGTAACTTATATTTTCTGAAAGCAAGGAAGCAAATGTATAGATCTTGAGACACAGCAAAAGAAGGGCAGTTGGCCATTAGCCCATGGCTTTATCATGGGATTTCTTTCACAAAAACTACCTGGAATATGCTGTTACATGGGACACACATAAAAATCGATTATTTCTTGTCACATACATAAATTCTACTGCAAATTCCCTCTGCATCTGAGGGCAGAGTGTTGGAGGCTGCTTTTCACTTGCAGCCACTGCTCAAATAAATGTGTAGCTCAAGCCAACGTGCCATTTATGTGGCTGCTGCCTTCTCTTTTGCTTGGATTCCCTCCTCGTGCACTGCAAATAATTACTGCTCTTTTGAGCCTTTCCCATAAAGCCTTGTGTAGAAAATCAAACAAAGATCAAATCGTAGCTGTTGCAGAGATGTTTGCAGCAGCAACCTGTGTTTTCCTCCTTCGTTAAGGTGTGTAGTGATTTTTTTTACCCTTCAGATGACCTTACATTATCTAAATATATTACCCTTGCTATTAGTTTTTGTATGTTGCCAAATCCTTTAATCCTGGATCAAGCTCTAACAGTGCCTTGCTACATCTGTTGAGCTTTACTGTGGGACCCAAGTCATTTATTTATGCAAAATCGTGGAAAACTTTCCATGGAAGGGAAAGCAGCAGCTTTTAAGTGGGTGGGAATGAGGCACAAGTTAGGGGTTAGGACCCTGCAGACGATCTCTTGAGGACTGTGGAGGAAAAGCTAAATCACTCAGAAACTGTAAAGGCCTCCAAACTCTTACCAGTAAGTTAATATCCAAGAGCTTGTCAAGACTAGCACAAATTCAGGTTGTCTTTCCCCAAAAAGTCCACTCTAATTATTGCTCTGTGAACGTGGTAAGAAGGGAATGTTCAGGGAAACCTTCTGACACACTGAGAAGCAGTGACAGGGCCATCATGAGGCTTGTTTCCCTTTTAAATTCGTGGTTAGGATTTGTATATTGTGTCTGGTTATGTTCATTATGGCAAAAATACTTGTGTTCATCACTAGTCAAATTACTGGGTTCGTAGTTACAAGCGAAGGTCACATTTTACTCTGTGTATTTTATTAAATCTATTCTCTAATGCTGAGACGAATTCACTTTAACCAAAACCACATGGAATCGTGTTGTTTTCACATGCATCTAGCACATTTGTCCTCTCCCCTCCATACACACAGGTGCAGGCTGATACCTCTGTCCTTAGAAAACAGATTTATAACAGTATTTTACAGAACTAAGCATTTGGTATGTGGGTATATATATATATACACATATTTTTTGCTTGCATCAATTTGAAAAATTATTTTTGTTATGCTGGGTCATTTTAGACTGGATAATGTTATGGTTGCCAGGCAAGCAGAGCTAAGGATTACATGAAGCTTCATAAAAGCTATAATTAGACCCAGGTTTAACAATTCTGATCTAAAGACACAGCGCTCAGTATTCTGTCTCTCCTTTCATTACAGGTTGGATTTTTCCCTAGCGAATGTGTTGAATTAATTAATGACAAAGTCCCTCAGTCTGTGACCAATTCTGTGCCAAAACCAGGTATGTATATTTAGTTTTTAAGATGCAGTGAAATAAAAATGAGTTGTTTTGTTGATGTTCCATGCTTAACATCTGCATTAGACCTACCCTGTTATCCTCTGTATGTGTTGAACATCCTTTATTCATGCCATGTCACCCTCTGTATGTGTCGATCATCCACACATTTTCTGCCTTTGAATAGCTGCTATTACAGTCTTTCATCTGCAGTGTTACATAAGCTAATATCAATGTTCATCTCCTGCATATTTGGAAAGATTTTAAGCTTAGAAGAACTTGAGATGCCTTCAGCAAGCAGTAACTAACGTTTCTATGCAGCATCCCAGCTCTTGGTGCCTTGAGAGTGTTGCACGTTAGCTCTTCTTCATACACAACATATAAGTGAGGCAAAAAAGATTCTGCTGGCATAGATGGAACTGATGAATTGGGTAGATTGCTGGAGGAAGGCAGATATAACGGAGCTTGGGCCCCTTTTTGCTTCCATGCTGGATATATCCCTCTGGACACTTATGTATCCTGTGAGATACAGGCGAATTGGTACCAGGCACTGCTGCTCAATGGAAAATTAAATGGAAGGCAGGATCTGGGATGTGATTCTGGTGGCATCCGTCCTGGCAGCACTGGAAATGAAAGCTGAGGCCTCTGCAGAATTCACTGGTGCTGAACATTTCATTTTATTCTTTCAAAATACCTATATACATATAGACATATAAAATTTAAGATAATGCTAAATTCATTTTTTAAAAATTGCTGACCTTTTTCAGAAGGTTGTGTGAGATCTAACTTGAGCCATACATTAGGGAGTGGATTTCCTCCTTCAGTCGGGGGAAATGTGTTACGAAGTTGATGCAAAAAACCCAAATCCCGTTAAATTAATACGTTGTGAGATACTGCCATGAGGCCATCACTGCTGAGCTCCCCCATAGCTGCTCCCTGCATAAAGTTAAAAGCAAAAAACTGCAGCGAAACCCCCTCTATCTACATTTTAAATGTTAGATTGCCTTTTCTTTTGCAAGAAATTTCTAAACAGAACCACAGATTTTGTCCTTACTTGACATTAGCAGGACGTTTCACCCAGAATGAACGTGAAGTTCTAGATTTGGGCTTGATAAGGCATATTTATCAACGTGCAACCTTCTTCCCTCTAATCCAAACATCGTTTGCAGAGCATCTAGGACATTTTGCAGCATAAAGCTTTGCCACGAAGGAATTTACGGGCATAGAACTGCTTGTGTTGTGTAACCGTCCTTAGATTTGGCTGGATTGAGTAATCTAATGAAAAGCAGATGGAAAACAAAGAACTTCCTGCCCTGAATTTTTATTATTATTTATAATTAGAGGGTTTGATTTGCAGAAGTGATGAGGACAACGTTTTAATAGAACCATAAGACACTGCATTGTGTCTTAAATGCAGGACAAATAAGGACTGAAATTCAAATGTAAATGAAAGGCAGGCAACGAGAGAGGAAGGCCGGGCTTAAATGCAAACTCTGCTTTTAAAACAATATTTTCTTTGAGATGCTCACACCAGTGAGAATGCAGGCAGTGTCTGAGATAAACAGAAGGCAAACTATCCTTGCAGGAAAACCATTTTATTCAATTCTGAAAATTCCAAGTAGTAGGAAAGAACTTATTTTTTTCTTAAATAATCTCTGGAATAGGTAAACCTGCCATCTCCCAAAATACTGCTTGTGGTCTTAGCAACACAGCACTGGAGGCTGGGAGCTCCCTTGCCATGTGAGGAAGGTGCTTTGTGTTTCTGTGAGTGCAAACAGCTCATACAGAGCTTAATTCCAAGCACATTTCAGGATCTATCCCATGAACCAGCTACCTCACTACTCGTAGGCTCAATTTGTACACGAGAAAGGCAAAAAAAAAGGAAAATAGAAGGTGCCCTGAATCCCCCTGTTCAGTGCTGTGAGGAAATCCGTTATTTTTCTTCCCTAGACAAAATGCAAAGTGATGTCCTGCCTGTTTCTATTTACTTAAAAACCCACTGCACAGATCCAGAAGGGGAGTGCGAGACCAACAAATCCCAACCGATTTGTCTCAATCCTGGGTGTTTGCTCCTCTAAAATATTCCTGAATTCCTACTCAGATCAAGTATTCTAAGGCTTATTTCTTGAGCTCAATGATTATACTGAATCAGTACCCAGTATTTGATAACTAATGCCATTCCATGACAGTTTAGCTCAATTCCTACAGATGGAATCAGGTCTTACATAAAAAGGGTTTTGAAGAGATCCGGGATGAAGGATTGTATCTGAAATACAGACAGTCCTCTTGGTGAGAAGTAACTCTTCTAAATATTCATTGTGCTGCTTTGGGGACAGAAAGAATAGCTGCTTTTAGGTGCACATTTAGGGAAAACCTGCAGATTGAGGCCGTTCGCTCCTTTCATTTGGTCGTGTCCAGCCCTGGTCCATTCCAGGAACACTGTGTGCATTTGTCTCCGTTTCATTCCATGTTTTTCTCCTACTTCTGCCTATTTGCTGTGGTGCTTTTACCCGTATTTCCAGTCTCCTACCATGTTTCACCTCATACATGCCATTTGTTTCCTGTATTTTGCATGTTGTTGTGTGCATTGCCCCTTCTACGTGTACAATACGAAGCTTTCTGAGCACTGGACCCAAAGACAGCCCTAAATTAATTAATTTTAACTGCGAAGGTGTAAATCAAGTTACCTTCATTGCTAAAGAGCCCTTGCAATCAGATGCCTGAGAGATGGTGCCTGCTTCGGAGCAGGCTGCTAATCCCTAAACCAAAAAGGTGCTGTTTAATTTAAAAGATCAGGCAGAATAGGTGCAAACAGCATCTGCATTCTGCAGGAGGCCTGCGTTTTCCTAAGCAAAATATGGAAAAATCTAATAGAAATCACCAGTGCCATTCCTGTTAACCTCGCAGAAACAAGGGGGTGGTTCCCTGTCCCCTTGAGCTGCGTTCAGACTGAGCCCAAAATGTCCATTTGCCAGTTGGGGAGCTGTTATTTTCCAGTGCTTGTCCTCGTCCCTGGATATAGAGAAATGTCCCATGTTCCAGCCCTGCTCCTGACTCACAGAGCACTTAAACCCAGGCTTAACCATAAACACAGGCTTAGCAGAGAGGGGAGCAGCACAAACCAGCTCCGCGGCGCTTGGGCTGAAAGTTCAAACCCCCGAAATGGGTTTTTTTCCAGAAAAAACGGGCGCTTGCCGGGTGGGGAATTCCAGGATCCTAATGAATCTGCAACTCGAAGGCTTGGGGCTGTGTAGAGCTGAGCTTTGTATGACTTTAACCCGACCGGCGCATGTTTTAACCAACATTTTGTTGTTTTTTTTTCTTTTTTTTAATTATACCTTCCCAGTTTCCCCTGCCCACGGAGCCCGCCCAGCATCCTGGAGCTACTTCCCCCCCTGTACGTTTCCACCGACTCCTTTTTCCCTCTCTGTCTCCGTCTCTCTTGCCCTCTTTCTTGTGTGTTTTGAATTCCACACGTGCAAGTCAGCAGCGCTGGTGCCTTAAAAGACATCCAGGGAAACCAAAGCTTTAGTTTAGCATGGGCCTTTTTAAAGCTCTTTAGCCATAAAACAAATATAGCAGGGAAATAAAATAAAAAAAAAAAACAGCAATTCGAACTCTTTTCTGCTAGAATGATGCGATCATTTAGCATCAATAAAACCATAATCAACAGAAATTGCTCTCAAGTGCGGAGCGCACCAAATGAGGATGCCACTTGTGCGGAGGGAAGAGTCCCAGGCCGGAGCAGCTCTAACACAGCTGCTCATTAGCCGGGCTGCTCGTTTCCCAGGCAAAACTCATCCCTCTGGGCAGCCGGGATTGGGATTGGGAACGTGCCCGGGTGCTCTTGTTGAGAACATCCCTCCGCAGCAAAGTTCCTGCTCTCCTGCCCCAGAGCCCCCCAAACCTGCACTTCTCTGCTCTCCCTCTGCCCCTGCAGGTTTTCCAGCGGGTGTTTTAATCTGTTTGTCCTTTCTCCCACCTCGTGTCTGCCCCCGACCCTCCCCGCGCGCAGATTTGGAGCTGGATAGTGTAAAGCCAGGCTCTGCACATGGTCCCGAGGCTCTGACCCAGGCCCAGCTGAGCTCAGGTAGAGCCCTTCATTAGTCTCTCGGTGTCCTAACCCAGCCTAACGCTGTTCGTCGTGCTAGCAATAACCACCTACTAACACCCTAGGTTCGAGCGCAGAATCTAGATGTAGCTGAACTAGATTCACCTTTTGTATTTTTTAGCATCTTGCGGCTAGAAAGGTCAACGCCAGGTTTTGCAAACGCTCCCCCTTAGCAAGCAGAGCTGCTGCAAATGGTTTTATGCAGTTGGGCTTTGCCCGTGCGGATGCTCCGCTCTCTCCGTGGCCGCGTGGCCATGGTCTGCATCAGGAATCCGGGTGTTCTCCTTTCGTGTGGCTGCACAATATGAAGCTTCCTTCATATTCCTTCCCTGGTGCTTTCCATTCGTGCCTCGGAAAGCCCCATCCGGAGCGTGTGCCAAACCCCTCTGGCCGTGCTCCGGAGGAAAGAACTTGCTCCGAGGGGAGAGAGGAGAAATGTGGTTAAATGCCACAGTCCTGTGGCAGGGAATGGCTCTAATGTGTCCCCACTTGCACAGCGTTAGCGGAAAACAACCGTGTTGTGTTGTCAGCGTCGCCGCGGCTCCTCAGAACCGACGTGGGGTGAAATTCCAGCGTTCCAGCGGAGCGGAGGGGCTCAGGAACGTCGCTGGTAGATGTTGGGTACAACCTGACGGGTTCCTGAGAGAGACTTGGTCACAGGGATGCTTTTTTCCTTTGCTGAATCACTGCATTCCACATAGAGGGTCCCTATGCCCTCTTTGGGTGCAACCTATAGGTTAGTAGATGCTAATCTATACGTTGTGCTCCCTCCGGGATGTGAAGCGGTTCTTTCCCCTTCCCGTTTCTTGGCGCAGAGGGAGCGGAGCCGTAGGCCGAGCCGTGGAAACGTTGCTATATTCGGGATTCAGCTGGTCTCCCGGGAAACCTGCGCCATAAAAATCTGCGATTTCTTCGGAAAACGGGTGTTTGAGAGCGCAGCTTCCTAGAGCCCGTGTTCTAGGCACAGAGGCTGAAAGAAAGCAAGGCCCAAACTACAGCTTCTCCGTTTATCGGGCAAACCAGCAGCACGGTGTAGCCTGAATTTGATTTGGACACAGAATGAGACGTTAGGAGCCCCGTTTCCGTTGAATTTTGGGGGAGACTCCTCAAAACCCTTGTCTGGGTTGCGGTAAACTGCGTTGTGCACAAATTCCTAGCACTGGGAGGTGTGATTTTTCCGTTGTTTCCTAATCCTTTATTGCTTTAACAGTGCAGATGTTTCCTGGCCGTGGTAGCAAGAAGCTGGTGCCCGTTTTGGCAGCGCTTTTTGGGCAGTTTTTCTTGCTTTTTCGTTGTTTCTCTTGCCCGGGGGGGTCTTGGGCGGCCTTTGGGATCGCTGCAGGGTTTGTAGCCTGGAGAAAGGGATGTTCCCATAGAGCAGCGTGCTGGAAACCTGGGATATCCGTGTGTCCCAAGGTGTGTTTGGTGCCCGCGGAGCTCCACTGGGAGGCACTGCCGGGGCAAGGAGAAGCAACCCAGGAGCTTCCCGAAATCCCAGGAAAACGCAGGGCGCAGCTCGAAGGGAGAGCGGGATCCCTTCCTGCATCCCCTGCAGCGCAGCTGCTTCCCAGGAGCTTTCCCGAGCTTCCCGTGGGAACGCGCTTTTGCGGAAGGAAAGGCCCATGGAGGAACATTGATCCCATCGCCCCGGCGCTTGTAGCCAAAGGAGCTTCTAGAGGATCAGGATCGGTTGGAGTTTTGCGGAGACTTGAACCCGCGTCGCTGCCGGCACAAGTAGCTGCAGGACGAGCGTTACTTGGAGACAGGACTCAGCAAGGAACCGTGGAAAAAAACATTCCCGAGGAGAAACCGGGAGCACCGAAAGAAACGGGTTTTGCGGGACGGCCGCGTAGGCGGAAGCAGATCCCTCTGCTTCGGCACGAGGTCGCTGCTAACGGGAAAGGCAAATCCCGCGCCGCTCGGGGGGGCAGCGGGAGAGGGGCTGTGCATCCG
>NW_010578493.1:99661-114857 GCF_000705375.1 Tinamus guttatus
GAATGCCGACAATTGGAATTTCAATGGATTTCTGCGCCTTGCTTTATCCCTTTGTCTCCCCTCCCCGCTCCCGGGGACGCATTCCCAGGGACACATTCCCAAGGATGCATTCCCAGGCATTGCTATTGCTGCTGTTGCTGTTGGGGAGAGAGGGGTCTTCGCTCTGCCCCTGCCGGCCCTTGTTTGCCGAGCCCGGGGGCAGCCGGAGCGATTCCCATGGAGACGACCTTGCAAACATCCTGGATCAGCCGGGATGCCTCCGGGAAGCGCGAGCCCCTTCGGAGGAGCGAGTGCCCTGCGGGGGCTTGTTATTTCTGAGGGAAACAGCAGCAAATCCGCATTCCCGAGCCCGCACAGGCAGCTCTTGCATGTTGTCCTCCTTGCCCGGGTGGATTCCCACATCCCTTGGCGCTGGAATCGCAGGCTGCTTTTCCCGGGGTCCTGGCGAGGCCTTTCCAGATGAATCATCCGCTGCTGCTTGTTGCTCCGTGTCACCTCTCCTGTCACCACCCGCCTCCTCCCGGGAGCCGCCACCGCCTCCGTTTCAATGGGAATGGGGCCGGAATGGGCTGCGAGATCCCCATCCCAAGCGCTCGGAGTCACTCGGGATCATCCCTTGTTGCTGCCGGCGTTGGGGATCTCCTGCACCATTCCCGCTTTTTATTGGAGGCAGCAATAGCGCGGATGAGGCTCGAGCGGGTAAGAAAGCCGCTCTGAGCAGCCTGCTTTCCTCTCCCTATCCCCGCTCCTATAACAGCAGGAAATCCAGGCCGTTCTTGTGAGAAAAGTTAATGTTTTTGCTATCCAACGAGTCTGGAATTAACCCCCTTGAACACACTCGCATTTTGCAGCCTGCTCATGCTCCTGAAGCCGGGAGGCCGCGCGTGCTCTCGCCTTCGACCTTAGCCCCGCGAGGCAAACGGGCCCCGCTCTCAGGAGTGAAATAATCCTTATTTAACAGCTCTTATCAGCGCCAGGGGAAACTGAGGCCCCGCTTGTGCAAGCAGACGCCGGCAGGGAGAGCAGCGGTGCCAAAAGACACCCCTGAGGCTCCCGCGGTGGCAGCTGAACCTGCAGAAGGAACCCGCTCTGGTTTGAAAACCCGGGTCTCCTTTAGTGGTTTAACATGTAAACACCAAGCGAAGTGCATCCTTGGATCACGGAACTGTATCCATTGGACCTTCCTGTAATGCCTAAGGTGAAACCCAGGAGTCGCCTGGTGACCTGCTGGCCCTGTAAATGGAAATATCTTCAGGGCTTTGGGATCAGGCTCATTGCACCTAGCGAGGCTACATCAGTGCCTGGTGGAAGGGGAGAGATACTAAAATATCATGGAGTGGAGCCTGGTGTAAGGTCTGTTAGAGCACCGGGAGGTCCTATGGGGTGAGATGCACGGGGGGTTCCCCTCTGGTACCTGAGCCAGGAGCACAGGGGGGACCCTTGCAGCTCCTCCCAAGGCGACTCCTTTTATACCTAGACTTGTTCTTCTTGATAGAGCTCCTCTGTGGAGGCTAAATTGCTTTTAAATCAGGGCACAATGGCACTTTTGTTGGGGAAGGCAGAGCCCTTTTGTGCCGCTCCGGAGCGGGGCCTCCGGAAGGAAAGTTGACATCCAGGGGCACCCTTTGCTCCCCCTTGGAAGCTCTACCCCAGCCCGTCTGCCCCGTTTGCACTGATTTATTTGCGTCCTCCTCATCACTGGCACTGATTTTTTTTGCATCCTCCTATTTGCATTGGCCCGGTGGAGAAAAGGAACCTAAAAGGAACCGTGTTGTGTTTTGCAGTGTCCAAGAAGCACGGCAAGCTCATCACCTTCCTGCGGACATTCATGAAGTCGCGGCCAACGAAACAGAAGCTGAAGCAGCGCGGGATCCTCAAGGAGAGGGTGTTCGGCTGCGACCTGGGAGAGCATCTTCTCAACTCGGGCCACGATGGTAAGAAGCAGCCCGGGCTCCTTCCCTGCCGGGTGTTTTATTGCTGTTAGGGAGGTGTTTGCTAGCACAGAACCGCGTAGCAAGAGCTGGCGGCTGCAAGACGAGCGGAGTGACCCGCGTAAGCATCGTGCAGGCGTGGAGATGGACAGAACTGCAGCAGTTCTCCACCTCCTGAAGCCTTCAGATGCGGAATAAGCACTGTTTGGGCAGGGAAATAAACTTTTTATGTGATCAGTGTCAGCGAGGAGGTTACAGGTAGGTCAAGCCTGCACGTTTCTCACTGTCTTGGTGTGATGGTAGGGCAGTCTACAGCGCAGGTCCTTCACCTGCCCTTCCCTCAGCTTCCCCAAGCCCCCAGGAATTACCTGGGTATTTTGTTTCCTCAGAGCTTCCTTCCTCTCAGTCTGTCGCACTGGCTTTTCTGCTGCCTTTCTCTGCCCCTTTTGGGGGCAGCAATTTGGGGAAACGGTGGAGAAGAGGTGTCCGCTCCGAGGAAAAAGGCCCTGTTATTCCTTCGCCTTGGGTGAACTTTGTTTCCTGTGAAATCAGGGAGGCACCTGCACTGCTGAGCAGCACGCAGAGGACGCGAATTCCTTCACAGGTCACTTCCCAGAAATGCTTCCCCCCCTGCTGAGGGCTGTTTGGGCAAGCAGCGTGGAGCCGCGCTGGCCTCTCGCCAGTTAGAGCCAGCAGAGAAGGGGACGTTGGGGTTGCTGCCGGCCCGGCGCGGTTTGCTGCTCCGTTTGGTGTCTTTGCTCCTTGAGCCCTGCGCTGGATTTTGATGTCCCTTGTGCCTCCCGTGTGACAGAGCCTTGTGGTAGCTCCCTGCTCGTGCAGCTCTCTCCCTTTCCCATCCTATCTCTTGCATCTGCGCGGCTCCAAGCGAGCTCTCCTCTCCTAATGAGGCCTAGGAGTTACCAGTTGCTTTCAGCCTTGGTTTAATAGCTCTTTCCTAACTCCCTGCAGTGAAGCAGATCCGGCTGGAACGCCGCTAACAGGGACACGTCTCCGTTCCACACAGCAGGGTTGGTTTTTGCTGCGTGATTCAGCGCCCTGACCTGTGCTCCAAGTGATGTCATCCCCGGGATGGGTTTGTGGAGACGTTCATGGGCTCCAGGGAATAACCCAGCTCTGGGCACACGCGGTGTCTTAGGATTCCCTCGCTCTGCTCCTACGGAGCCGATCGTAGGAAGGGATTGAGGTGTCATGGGAGCACAGAGCAGAGCTAACGGAAGGGCTGAGCTTGGAAGGGACCTCTCGGGATCATCCAGTCCAGCAGGGACACCTGGAGCATGGGGCGCAGGGTGGCATCCTAGTGGGCTGGAAGGTCTCCAGAGCAGGAGACTCCAGTTCCGGGGCTCTGTCCCCCTCAGATGTGGCACGGGAAGGAGGGAGGTTTAGGGTGAAGCGGTGTTTACAGCAACAGCAGCAGGAACGAGGGCTGCACCTTAGATTTTCCTGCACGCCGGTGATGATTCACGTCGGCGCTTGCGGGGATTGCTGAGCTGGCAGCTGTGGGCGGGTAGTTTCGAGGGCAGGGGGTGTTTTGTTGTTGGTTTTTCTGGTTTCTAGCAAATTACAGCCTCGAGCCCTCGGAGCAAAGGCCCTTTTGGGGACGGAGTTACCAGCCGTGCGAGCAAAGACGCAGAGAGTCCTGTTCCTGAGCAGCCAAGAGCCCTGGTTCCCTTTTTTAGCTGGAGAAATGTGATTTTTCTCCCCGAAAATCCTCCTCTGAAAGGAAAGCAGACGGAACTTAAATTTAGCCTGACCCCAATTAGAGCAGCCCGAGCTCGCTCAGTGTGGGAGGCGGCGAATGCTGCATTGCAGCAGCGGCGCCACGGCCTCGCTGGTGCCTGGGAGCATCCCGAGGGCTCCGGCACCGGGATCCGCGGCAGCGTTCCACAGGGAACGGCCTCAGCGCTCGGTGGGGGGCCAGGATTCGAGCTGCTTTCGATGCTAACTTATTACAGGCTTGACTATAGGAAGAATATTGTTACCACAACAGAGAAACACACAGGGAATGAGATCCCGGGTAGCATCTTGGCAGGGAGTTATCCGTGAAAATCTGGTCCCCCTTAGCTCGAGGATAAACTTGGTAATCCCTGTGTCACTCTTTGGGTCCCAGTATTAATCTGAGCAGTGCGTTTTACTAGCTCATTATTTTAACTATAACAAATATGTAACTGGCTGGCTTTGGATCAGGGCTGTTTGTGAAGAAAGCCCCGACTTGGAATTTAGGACAGCTCAATGTTATGGCTTCGTTTTAGCTTTTCTTGATGCCTCAGCCCTTACAGGGTGAATTAGCCCCGTTTGCGCTCTCGTTCCTCACAGATGTTGGCTATGGGTGAGACTGAAGCTCGAAGCTAGATTTGTTCAGCTCATGAACAGCCCCTTGGGCACTGTCATATTTTTAATGGGTATTTTCCACGGATCCAAGCTGAAAAGTTTGAATGTGAGCTAAAAAGCTTCAAATCAGTTGAAATCTGCTGTCCTGTTTTTAGTCCTCCTCTTTCAAGGTGCACAAATGTCAAAAGGAGCTGGCAATAGGACGTATTTCCATTACAGCCCCTTAAAGACCTTGTAAATAGTTGATATTGTCCACAGGAAACTGTAAATCCGTGCGCGTTTCCTGGGCTGTTTCGGTCCTTAGCTGCATTTTGCGCAATTGCACAGAGCTAAATAGGGCACTTTGGGAGCTAGAAGGTGCTTAATTCACTCAGCTGCTTCTGTAAGTGTTAAAGTGAAATGTTTAGGTGCCTTTAGCATCGAAGATGAAGCCAGCAATCAGTTTAAACACGGAACAGGCACGTGGAGCCCACCCAGAGTCCAGGTGGCTGCTCAGTGGGTCACAACGTGGCAAACCTGAGTCAGCTTTGAGCTATTTGGGGCCAAGGTGGGTATTTTCCCCCCTCTCAATGCATTGTAGTGAATTAAGGTAACAGCAACGTACACTCTACATGGGAATGAATTCCTAGGGTTTTTTTTTTCCAGCGGTGGATATGAAACTCCAGAGAGGTAGGTGGGAACAACCCCAGAGATGGATGCACTGGAAAGAAGTGGGCAGTGTCCCCACACGGAAAAATTCCCTGGACGCAGCCCAGCGGGATTTACGTCCCTGAAACGTGGCCCTTGCACTTTGTTTTTACGCAGTCTCTGGCTAAGCTGCTAAGTGAGAAAATCAAAACAGGCCGCCCTTAAAAAGCCGATTCCATAACCGGGCACCGTCCGCGCGGGGTTGACTCATGCTCTACGGCCTCCCTCCCCATTATCTCGGGTTTTGCAGTACAAAAGTCACACTTTCCAATAAAAACCGGAGCGTTCCAGCAGGAAGCGGCGCCGCTTGGACTTTAGCCCCTCCGCAACGTTAGTTTGAATGTCGCTCACTGGAGACGTGGGAAGGGAGCGTCCCGAGGGAAGCTCCGTCGTGCTTCCCGCTCCCAATCCGGGCGGTTAGGACGCACGCAGGAGCCTCCTCAATTCCCATAGCAGAAGGTGCAGGCAGCTCGCTGGGTGGTGCAGAGGGCAATAAAAGGGAAGTCATTACCCTCCCGAAGGCTCGGGCTGATTTACTGGAATTTCTTGTCTTTCTGGCGCTGTGAGGTGGAGGGAGCAGAAAGGAATAGCTGGAAATGCGCCTTCCTGTTGAAATTATCCATTCCTCTCCTATTACAGGGCTTTGTGCACTTGTATTTTTATTTTTCATGTCCTTCCCGAGCGTGGCCGGAGCAGCCCTGGTTGCCACCTTTGCTTGGGGGTTGCCCATGGGGTGGTTCAGCTCGTGCTCCCAGTGTCCCTGCAGTTCTCCGTGTTCCTTTGCAACATCTGGAATTCCGTGCCGTGCTCTGGTAACCTGCCCAACGCGGCACTTCACCCCGTGCCGGAATATTGGGAAAACGAGCGGCTCCATGGGAGGCCTCGGTCCCCAGGCTGAACAAATAGTTCTGATTCCAGGAAAAAAAAATGTAACAAACAATAATAATAATAAAAAAACCTCCCTGAGCCCAGGGTGGGAACCTTACAAAAGATTAAAAAAGGGAAGAAAAAAGAAGAAAAAAACCCCAGGCGAGATTACAGGAGAGGAATGTGCCTGATTTAAAGAGGAATCGAAATGGTTTTGAGAATGAAACCCATAAAACTTCCCTCTCGGTTAATGGGGAATAATTAACCAGCTCGTTCAGGCTCCAGATGAGCCCTCAGAGATGGAATCAACCTTTCCAAGCAGCTGAGGGGTGCTCAGGAATGAGCTGGAACAGCTCCTTGTGCTCCTGTGGCGATCGGATACGCGAGGGGTTTCCTGCATTAGTGCATCCGCGTTTCCAGCACTTGGATTCCCTTGGATGTCAGTGGCTGGAATGCCAACCGTGAGGAATTAGCTGGGGAAGTCACAGGGATCCGAACCCCATGGAAGTCTTTTGGCCAAAGAAAATGCATTTGCCCCATTTTGTAGCGTTTTTGGAGTCAGCACAGCTCTAGCAGGAGGCAGGATGGCCGTACCCAGGCTCTGCTTGGTCCCACTAATGACGTGTCCCCGTTAGTCCCCCAGGTCCTCAAGAGCTGCACGGAATTCATCGAGAAGCACGGCATCGTGGACGGGATCTACCGCCTGTCCGGGATCGCATCCAACATCCAGAAACTGCGGTAAGGGCCGGCGAGGAGGACACCTGGCAGGACGGTCCCCTCCCGGCCAGCGAGGGTGGCTTCTAAGGGTGTTTTTTGTATAATGCCACAGTATAGGGTGGGGAACACACGGACAGGCTAGTTGGAATGTTCTGGGATGTCCCCAAGGCGAACGGAACGGCGCGTGGCACGAGCTGGAGTCGCTGCTCCTGCTGCTTATTTAAATGGCCACGGATTTTTCCAAGGGTTTGATCGACACTGGACACGTTGCGTTGCTGTAGTTCCCAGCTACATAAACAGACCGTTAAGCCCATTTCAAAGCTCTATCTGCAATGACCTTATACATGAGCAACTGTTCTTAATTTTCACATTGGAGGAAAACCCAATCTCCCAGTTTTAAAGGGTTTTTTTTTTTGGACAGAAATTTATTCCATATGGGAAAGGGACTCCAAGGCAAGGGCTGGCTCCTTAGTAGTGCCTTTCTTTGGCAGCAAGCGCTGAATTTGGTGTTTTTTAATTTGGTATATTTAATCCTGCATTTGATATCTTTTTGGAGATACTCTGAGCCTTTTTGGGGGGTCAGAAAATAACCTGTAGTTTATAACAAGCAGCAGAAATGCACAAAAAGAAAAGGCTGGGCATAGTGCAGCCCTCCTTCCCTAACGTGGCTTGGTGAGCAACAGAAATTTCCATGCCCATATTCCAGCAGGGAGCCAGCCTTGGCCTTCTGAGCTCTGCTTCTGTTTCATCAATGTTGTGATTTGGGGTTTTTTCCCCCCCAAAACCACGGGAATGCTCCCGGCTTCGCTTCATGTGGTTGCTGGCTCTGCTCGTGCCCGCCTTGTGCCCAAGCAACATCCTGCCACGTTCCCTGTGCTCCAGGCCTTCTTCAGACTCATACGCTGCGGTCTTGGGGGTCTCCTTTCCTCCCGCTCACCCCCCTGCCCGTCTTCCCGCTCTCCTGCCCAGGCACGAGTTTGATTCGGAGCAGATCCCCGACCTGACCAAGGACACGTACATCCAGGACATCCACTGCGTGGGCTCCCTCTGCAAACTCTACTTCCGAGAGCTGCCAAACCCCCTGCTCACCTACCAGCTCTACGAGAAGTTCTCGGTAAGGACGAGGCGTCGCAGGACGCGGCAGCCCCTCGGCCGCCTTCCTCGGCGGCTGTTTAACAGGAACGTCACCGCGTCTCGATGTCAGTGACACGCTGGCACTGTGGGTCATGCACGTAGAGGCCGTCTCGCTGTGTTGCAGGACGCTGTTTCTGCTGCTACGGACGAGGAGCGGTTGGTTAAAATCCACGATGTCATTCAGCAGCTGCCCCCTCCTCACTACAGGTTAGTACAACCCTGATTCCCGTCACAAATAGCACTGCAACAGCGGGAGAGGACGGAGCCTTTCCAGCTTTTCCTCCACACCAAGCTGGATTTTGCCTCTGCATTACATACTACATATTACTGGGTCCATTAGTGTATTAGGATGGTGTGTGGCTGCATAAAGTTCATTTATTTTTAATTAGTTAGTAGCAAGACAAATACCATAAACCTCGTGTACGTCTTATTTGATTTCCCCTAGAAAATGCTGCAAGGAGGCAAGTGCAGGCTCATTGTGTCCAAAGGGTCTGATAACAGCAAGCAAATATTTTTATTCCAGGAGGAGCGCAGCACATTACCCTACACAGGAATAGCAATAAAGGGAAATGTAGTAAAAAGAAGTACATATATGCACAAATAGCAGGAGCTGCTTAAAAGCACTTCTCTTATTTTAGATAACAAACAGATAATAATCTTGCTAATAAATAGCATAGTTTTAGATAATAATTATATTATTTAGAATAGTGATGTCAATAACTAGCTCCTTGTAAAATTACCTATTATCTATAATTCCTTGTATATAATTATTAATGACTAAGACTTCTCAATTAATTAACAGCAGTTATCTATTAAAGACTAATTATAATGGTCAACTGCTATCACTTAAGGCTGAAGGGACCTGAAAAGTATCTTTTCAGAAATAAACTATCAATAATAGGTGATTTTTACTAAGAGCTATATATCTATATTGTATAGAGATATATAGATATGTAGACTTATATAGATACATAATTATTAAAACACTATCTATGAATTGCTAACTATAGCGGTCTTCATAAGGTTGAAGGGACTCGCAAAGCCCCTTTTCAGAAATAATCCATCTCAGATGTCCCATGTTCTCTGGTGCAGTCCATGGTCCTCACTAGTGGCTGGGACTCGAGGAGCACCGTTTGGGTCTCTGAGTACAAGCTCAAGTCCCAGCTAAGAGTTGTTTTAGGAAAAACATGGCTGCACCAGAGAACACCAAACACAGAAGGCAGTTTATGTTCTGCAAAAGTCCTCCTGGGTCTGGTTTTCTCTAGTACAGTTTACATTCTCCCTAAAACAGCCCTAGGCTGGGACACAAGGACTTCATGCTCAGAAATAAATTGTGCTCCGCACGGCCCAGCCTGCTGCCACTTTGCAAAAACCATGGCCTGCACCAGAGAAAAGGGGACCCAGGAGCCAGTTTGTTTCTGAAAAGGGGCTCCTGCTTCCCTCTCCTCTGCTGCAGTCCCTGTTTCCTCCCTTAGCAACGAGTTACTTAGGAAAGGAGGGAAAACCCCACTTCACTGGAGGATGAGCAGCACAGGCAGGCAGGGAGCTGGTGCTGGGGCAGCTCCGTCTCCGCCGCGGCCGTTTGTGCAGCCTCGAGCCTGCCTGGGTGCAGAAACGCCCCTGTCCCCAGCGCTGCTGCTAAGCGACAGCGCGGAGGAGGGAGCAGGAGGGGGAGGCAGCAACGTCTTCCTCGTCTTCCTCCCCAGCTCTGCGGCGGGTGGAAGCGAGAGCTCTAGTCCCTCTGCCTCCCCGCGAGGGTTCCTGCCCTCAGAGGCGTTTAAAATAATAATAAAAAAGCTTTATTTACTGAGAACACAGTCTGGGAAGGGTAGGCTGTTGTCTCCCCTCTCTGTCTAGAACGCAGCTGGAGGCAGCTCTTCCACAAGCTGGAATTCGCACAGGAATACTGACGTGATCCTGGCTTTTTCCACAAGGAGATGCTGGCTTTCCAAAGCCTGGAGGTGGGGGGAGCGTGTGTGTAAAATCTTGCAGCGCAGCAAAGCAGCCAACCGATGAATTTTCCAGGCTCGCTGCTTCTAGATGATTCCTGTCACTGGAAAAAGAGCAGGTGCTTTAAGGCTTTTCCCTGAGCCCGGACAAATCAGAAACGCTCTCCCTCCCCCACCTCCCCTTTAATGATTTGCTAAGGCAACTTTATCCTTGTTCTTAGGGTACATAGTTCAGCTTTTTCTTTTTTTTCCTCCTCTCCCTGTGATCTCTCAAACCACAAGAAAATAATGAGCCGTGAGGCTTGTTTGGCAGATTGCAGCAGGGCCTGCTAACCGGCGCTGAACACTTGCCTATCTCTCCTTTTCCAGGACACTGGAGTTCCTAATGAGGCACTTAGCTCGCCTGGCTGATTACTGCTCCATCACAAACATGCACACCAAGAACTTAGCCATTGTCTGGGCTCCCAACCTCCTGAGGTATTCCGCGTTTGTTTGTTTTGTCCTTGGTCCCGGAGGAAAAGCTGTTCTGTGACATGGCAGGTTTCCCAGTGCCTCAGTTCCTGGGGTCCAACATGACAGCTTCTGGCTGCACAACTTGAAAGGGAGGGCAGTAAGTCTGTCCCCTAATATTTTCGCTTTGGCTATGTGTACTGGTACAGTTCAAAATAAATGGTAGAGTTTAAAAGATTTGCTTAATAAAAACAATAGTCACCCTGGCCTCCATCCTAATGATTTCTGGACTTGTTCATCGCCAGGCTGAGAAATCTGGGTTATACTTTTCCCTGCGTGCAGCTTATGAGCTGTCTTCTCTACTCACAAGCAATGAAAAGATCTCATCTGAGTCTGTTTTTGTGAGTACTGGGGTACTTGCTGAGCAGGAGCAGGTAGAGATGTTCCCCACATCCAAAGCTCGCCCTGGCATTTTCCAGCACCCCTGGATTAAACCGCTGCCTTCGGAAAGAATTTGAACTAAACTCTGTGCATGCAGCACACTCACCCCCACCCAGACCTGCCCCATGCACTGCTTTTGCTTCTAGACCCACGTGCTCCTCTGGCTCACTTCAGTAGCAAGCCAATCCAGAACACGGGTATAAATCACCACAGCCAGCACCATCCTTTGCACAGGGCTTTGCTGAGATTTAATCTCTTAGCTGTTCCCAAAGCCCCGAGCAGCCAGGCACAGCAGCTCCCCAGATGCCGAATCCTTACCCACAGCGAGCCTGTCTTTCCGCCTTCTTCCAGCTGCATCTGATTTCACCTGCCTTTTCCGCAGGTCCAAGCAGATCGAGTCCGCCTGCTTCAGCGGCACAGCTGCCTTCATGGAGGTGCGGATCCAGTCGGTCGTTGTGGAGTTCATCCTGAACCACGTCGACGTCCTCTTCAGTTCTAAGCTCAGCTCGGTCATTCGAGACGGAGCAGGTGAGCCTCTTCCTCAGCCGTGCATCCAACAAGGACACTTAATGGCAACCTGGGCCTTCCCGGGGACGTGTGACAGTGTTGATAGGAGGAACACCAGGGGAGATTGCCAGGGTGGAATATTACAGCTCAGCAAACGCAGCCTTGGGTTTGGAACTGCTCCCCATTTGCCCTTTCCTGGTTCTCCCTCCTCTCTCTCGTTTCCCTTCGCAGGGCACAGCTCTTTATCGCGGCCCAAGTCTCTGCTGGTGTCTTCTCCTTCCACAAAGCTGCTCACCCTGGAGGAGGCCCAGGCGCGGACGCAAGCCCAGATCAACTCCCCCATCGTGGCAGACAGTAAATACATTGAAGTGGGAGAAGGCCCCGCGGCTCTGCAGGGGAAATTCCACACGGTCATAGACTTCCCAGCCGAAAGGTAGAGAGGAGTTTCCTTTATTTACCTTGTAAAACTGGTTTTGCCTTGCACCAATCGGAGCCCCGGGGCACTTGCCTGGAGTTCTCCAGGTGCTGCTGTAAGCAGCTCTGGGAGGATTCCACTTATTTATCTGGCTGAACTGAGCCCACCCAGCGAGGTAACTTTTATGCCGTTGCCCCCTTTCTAGCAGGGTCAGCATTAAATGTATAAAGCCCTGCTGTGTGACGCATACTGATGCCTGCACTACACATGCACAAGGCAAAACAACCAGAGGGTCTTTCAGGACCAAGCACCCGCACTAAATCCTTATTCTCCTCAAAGTGGAGCAGTTGGACAGAGCTGAGGGCACTAGGAACAAGCCGTGGCAATGGCAGGAGGCTATGGGGCTTTACAGGATAAGCCAGAGATGCTTTTGAATAACTCTGGAATACCTCGATGGCAGTGCAGAGTTCCTGAAGGAGCTGGTACACCTGCTAGCTAAATCATAGCCCTCCCTTAGATGCCACATGCACAGATCTGAAGTCTGCACCTGCACTGCACCTACTTGTTCAGTGGGATCTCCCCAGCCAGACTAAGCCTGAGCTCTAAGAATGAGGCTCTAAGAGGTAGCGCAAACAACAAGCAGCAGGAACCAAATGTGCTCTGCTTTCTTCTGCCAGAAAAAGGCCTCCCAGCAAGATGAAGAAGTCGCCGGTGGGCAGCTGGCGTTCCTTCTTCAACCTGGGCAAGTCCTCATCCGTGTCCAAGCGCAAACTGCAGCGCAACCCCAGCGAGCCCTCGGAAATGAAAGCCATAGCCCTGGCAGGTAAAAAAAAAAAGGCACAATTCCAGCTCTCAAAAATCTTTTTTTTTTTTTTCAGGAATGTAGCATTAACATTTACAGTGAGCTTGTATCTCCTTCTAGCGTTCAGGCCATGTATAACATCCCAAGTCACCTGCTGCCTTTCCCCAGTTAGCTCAGGTGTTGGAGCTCTGGCAGGTCCAGCTCTTCTCAGGTGGCTTTTTAAAGACAGATCTATGGGCACCACCACACTAACTCTCAGAATAATTCCTTCTAACACTCTTATGAAATAAGAATACATTTCTGTCTCCATCTGCTGCTCCCAAAAGGCACACGGTTAACCTGGATAAAGGAACGTGTTCCACAAACTTATTCCTGCAGGAAGTTTTAATCAGAACGCCAATAGAAGGAAGACATTTTTTTTACAACTGCACCTGATGGGTGCTCATATATAATTTGCTACCTAAATATCACTCGATCATGTCTCTTTTGGCCTCCTTAGGTGGCAGAGGGGACAGCGGGACTCTTCGCTCAGCTAAAAGCGAGGAATCGCTCACCTCCCTGCACGCCGTTGATGGTAAGATGGAATTGCACCTTGTCACTCAATGTGTGTGAATTAAAAAAGGCAGGAGGACATCACTGACTGCAAATGCCCCAAGCAGCCCCCCTAGGCACACAGAGATAAAACTGGACTTGCTAATTAATAGAGAATTTGACCCTGCTGTGCTTGCAGAAATGCTGCAGATTTCACTTTTCAGTGTTAAAAAACATTTTTTAAAAAGCAGTCCCCTGGTTTTTGTGTTCCTTGACACTTGCCCTTTCCATTCAAGGCTGGAAAACACAGCAAAAGGTCTTGCAAAGCTTAAGGCTGATGCACACTTAAACCCGTTTTTACAAATGGCTTGATTTCAGACTGAAATCAGACCAGAATATTGCTTAAGGAGCTACATTCCCTTGGTGTGCAGAGGTCCCCAGGTGAGCACCGTGCACGTGCTCTAAGCTAGTGAAACAGAAGCTCGGAGCCGGTGCCCCTGGACGGCAGCATTTCCACAATAACCTTTCCCTGTCTGCTTCTTCCAGGCGAATCCAAACTGTTCCGACCCCGAAGACCCAGATCGAGCAGCGACGCGCTCTCCGCTTCCTTTAACGGCGAGCTCTTGGGAAACATGAACCGCTGCAATTCTTACGACAACCTTCCCCACGACGACAGCGACGGGGACGAAGGCCTCATCCACGTTCCTGCCCTTATTTCTCCTCGATCTGCCGAAGATGTTGACCTGAGCCCGCCGGATATCGGAGTCGCTAGCTTGGATTTCGACCCTATGTCTTTCCAGTGCAGCCCGCCCCAAGCGGAGCCCGAGTGCCTGGAGAGCAACATGTCCCTGCTGGAGTCCATCGGCCTCCACAAGGAGAGGCCCAGCCTCATGAAGAAGGATTTGGAGTCGGGCAGCCAGTCCCAGACGCCTGGCAGCGCCACGAGCTCTGAGCCAGTGTCCCCCTTCCAGGAGAAGATGAGCCCCTTCTTCACGCTGGACCTGAGCCCCAGTGAAGAGAAGCCCCCCAAGCCCCACAGTTTCTCACCCAAGATGGGGCGAAAACCCCTCAAGTCGCCCCCGCCGCTGAGCACGGTGGAACCCGTCGCCTTCGCGCTGCCCAGCCGCGTGCCCGAGACTCTTGGAGGAATATCCAGCACGTCCAGAAACTCCTCCACTTCCAACTGGAGCAAAGGGATCGGCCTCAGTGAGATCCCAAACAGGTCCCCAACCCAGCTGGCCTTGCCCCTGAAAAGCACCGAAACGGCCGCAGGGGAAGGAGCCCACCAAGAGCCACAGCAAGGCCAGCTAGTGGCTGCTGCCAAACCTGAGGTGCAAGAAGAAGGGGAGAGACCAATGTCAAGCAGTCACACTAGGACTGTACCCACTGGACACACACAGCCAGGTACAGTGCATTTTCCTCCATTCTTTCTTTAAGTTCCAAAGGGAACCTGCTCTCACACACACAAAAAAAGTCCTTCTCTGCGTGCCTTTTAGGAGAGGGGATTGCCCGTCAGTTCTGATCACAAGTGTCTTGCAGGGCTGTGCAGATCCGTAAGGTCCTAACGGAAACCTCTGCCTTCTCCCTACATCACACAGATCTCGGATATTTGCCATAGCACTTTGCATACAGCTTTTTTTTGCCCCCCATCCCATCATACGTGAAAATCTATAGCATGTCCTAAATCATTTCAGCCAATAGACCATCTAAGACTTCAATTAAAAAAAAAAATCTGCCAACACTTGAAGAAGGGACGTTTTTGCCCCAAACCTTATGATCAAAATTGTATAAGGGTATCTCATTCTCTTCTACCTACTTCCTACCTCTCTAGAAATGCAAGAGGAGCCTTTAGACAATCTCTTGTGTTTTTTTTTCCCTTTTTTTTTTTTGATGAACTTCTGTACTATTGGGCAGCGTTTGCATGTGGGACAGAAGAGACAGTATTCCGCATCCCACGAAATTGCCACCATGCAAATGTGGAAAAGCACCTGTTTTTTTATAGTAGTCATTAAGGGTAGGTCGCTCCTTATTGGGTAACATAAAATCACTCTCTCTCTCAATTTTCCCCCCATTAGGAGCAGTTGCCCTCGACTCCCCCCAGGATCCTGTTCCCGTCAGTTCCGTGTCTCTTATCCCTCCTCCTCCTCCGAAAAACGCAGCGCGCATGCTCGCCCTAGCGTTAGCCGAGTCCGCGCAGCAAGCCACCGCTCAGGCTCACAAAAGGCCAGGAGAGGCTCCCTCTGAAAGCACAAATTACGGCGAGGCGGACGCCGGCACAGCTCTAGAAAAGCTCCATCTCGGGGCCGGTACGCCGGACAAGCTCCACCTGTACGCGGGCCTGCCCGAGAACCGACTGCACTTCCAGGCCGGGGCGCCCGTAGAGCGGGATGGCCAAGGGAGCGGCGCGGCCGGGGAG
>NW_010578495.1:32260-55133 GCF_000705375.1 Tinamus guttatus
GAGCCCGCGCCGCGGCGGGGGGCAGAGCTTCTCCTCCCGGCCCGCAGCGCTGCCCCCACCGCCCGCGCTTGTCTGTGTGTGTGGAGCACCCCTATACACAGCCCTATACACACACCTCCCTATCCAGAGGGCTGGAAAGACAAAGATAAAACTCCTCCAACACATGAAGGAGAAAAGAGGAAAACTTGAAGTGCCTTAAAAATCCAGAAGCCCGTTTGAGGTGAGAAAAAAAAAATAGAGCTAAGTAAACCGGAGACAGCACTTGCTACAAGCAGCACGAGAATAGTAGTTGTAAAACACTTACATGCTGCTACCAGTACAGCACATCCTTCTCATACTAAGGGCAGGAGTCACCGGGTTAGACACAGAAAACAGTTCTGCCAAACATCTTTTCCACAACAGGTTTACTGGAAAGAAAATTGTTTTAACGCTTCCTTGCTATGCCAAACAAACAAATCCACTATTTTATGATAGCAAAGACAGTGACTCTATATCTAGTAATGACTTTTTTCCCAAATCATGTTTAACTTCTCTCTATAAACCAAGTAACTCCTATCTCCCAAGAGCAGATCAAACTAACTTAGGAAACTTAAAACAGTGAAATCTTTTTTTACTCAGGTTTCTTTTGGTACCAGCAATTCAAAGCATATATAAAATTTACTTGCCATTGCTGTGACTATTTAAGAAGGAATTTGCTTAGCCCTAATTTCAGGTTTGGACAAATACTGCAGGTCTCTGACAGACCAGTCCTTGGCATCCAGTTAGCAGGGCTTTTATTGCACAGGGACGACGTTTCGATGCTTGCTCTGCGTTTAGCTCTTTTCTCAGGCTTGTCTATTCAGAATGATATCATGTTCCCAACCTTCTTGCTAAATTAATTGCCTGATTTTTTTTTTATTTTTATATGGCTGGGTAAGGAAGGGCTGTGGTCTGCTCAGAGAAATAATTTTGTTGTTCAACAGTTGTCCTATCCATCTCACTGCAGCCTACATAGAAAGTGATTTAAAAAACACTTCTACCCCCAAACATATACAAACAGAAACCTGAGCAATAATGTTATACAATTTGCAAACAATTCCCCCAAGATCCTTCTATTCCTTCCATGCTAATTTATTAAGTATTACTAAGGTTGTGTTTAAAAAGCAACAGTGAGAATTGCTACTAGCCAAATGAGGATCTTCTGCCCTGCACAAGAGCTGAAATCTCTGCAACTGGGATGTACGGTGACACGTGGGCCCAGCACTGCGAGCTGTGTGCGACTGCATCACATGGGTCCTTTTTGATGGACAAACAGTATTTCACCCACCAACTGAAAACAGCAGAAGCAGTGCAAGCAAAATGCATTTCAAAAGCAGAAAAGTTTTTGGAAACAAACCTTATGGTTGCTGCCTGTGCAGCCTAGAATATTTTGCCATTTAGCAATTTGGAGGGGCTGCAGAAGCTGATTCTCCTACCCAACGGGGGTAGATTGCCCCCATTTTCCATCGGGTGTTTTATTGCTTGCTGAGATACAGAAAGGAGCAGTTGTCACCACTTTCCCAAAATAACAGGTGCCTGGGCTAGCAAGGGGGCAGTCAGCTCTCTGGAGAAGGGCCGCGACCCACAGTTGCACTGGGGCAAGGAACAGGGAGCACAGAGGCAGGAATTAGGTGCTCCAGGGCTGCAAGGAGCTGGGGGAAGGAAGGGCAGCCCCATCTGAAACAGGACATGGATCTCATCCTCATCCTCATAGCAAAGAAAGGGGGTGTTGTGAGACAGCTGCTGCCGCATCCCTCTCTTCTGGTTTTTAATAACAGCATCACAGCGAATGCACCCGGCAGCGCAGGGATTCCCATGCGCATGCAAGAGATCTACCTCCACAGGGGAGCAAAGAGCTTTAGACAAACACAGTGAGATGACAGGCACCAAAAGCTGTACTAATGGTCACGCTGCTAAATGCCCCCTTAGTTCCAGTCTCACCTTTTTCCAGACTCCGATATACACCTTGTCACTGCCAATTGCATAGGAGCTGCCATGGGACTGGATCAAAGGCAAGTTCCTGCCCAAGAAATGCCAGGCCAGACCCTTCCTTCCTTCCTTTCTTCCTTCTTTCCTCCCTTCCTTCCTCCCCTCCATGTCCTGTTAGGAAACGCAGCCTGTCCCATGCATACCCCAAGGACACAGCGGCAGCGCGGGCCAGTTGAGCAGGGCTGGCACTCGGCAGAAGAGGGGCCAGCGTGAGGTTCGGTTTCTATTGCACAGAGAATCAGAAAGCCAGCCTGTTTAAGGGCATGGAGCAGTTTATCCTCACTGAGAGGAAAACTGCTTAGCAAACAAGGCAGTAAATTCTTTACAGCTGTAGGTGCTGGGCAGGTTTCAGATAGAGCTCGCTGCAAAAACCACTGGAGGACTCCCAGAAAGTGGGATACTGGAGTCAGCGAAAAGAAACATCCACAGGGTTACAAGGGGCACCTTACATTTACACCTACACACACAGTGCTTCAAGCACAAGCTTTGCACATACCTGCCATTTACCACACATTTTCTGATTTGTTTATGTGTGCATTCACATTATGTTGGACCAGATTATTGGGCCCAAAATGTTACAACTGAGCTGTAACTCTTGAAATAAAAATTCTTCAGAAGATTTTGGGGCAGTTTTGAACTGTCAGAGAACTACACAAATACAGCGTTTAACAGCCTGCATTTACATCTTGCTTCTCAACTAGAAAGAATTGCCAGAAAGGATCTCGGTGTTAAAGTCAGCCAAGTTTGCTAAATGAATTTTAAAACAATTTGTCACCCACCCTTCTCACCTCCTCCCAACTTACAGCAGTCATTATAAACATTGCTAGGACAACACAAGCAGACGACAGAACACTTTCCTTTTACGAAAAAAATGGCGTCACTTCATACCTCTATAAACTTGACCATATTTGGTAAAGATTGAGTAAAGTTTCACATGTTACGTAATATTTACCAGACTGACCTGCTGCTGAGTGTCTTAAAACTCCAATAATGTGACCACGATAGGTAGATGGGCAGCCGTTCCTGTACATTTTGAGAGCGAAGAAAATTAAACCATCATCAAATACATATCACTATTAAACAAAGCAAGTTGTTTACAATAAACTAACCTAATCCCCCCAAAATACCACATAAAAACAAAACTAAAACTCTTTTTAAGCACTTCAAAAGCAACCAGGCTGGGATGAAGTTTTAGTGCCAAGTGACTTCTCTGTTATGCTGATTTATTTGGCTTCTCATCTCCTCCTTGAACATGATCATGATTAAGCAACAAGGACAGGAACCCTGAAACAATTTTGACTTCATCTCTGAAGTTTTACAGAACTTCTGCGTGCACTGTACAGAAAACTAGAACATTAAAATGAAAGAAAAAGTGGTGGTAGTCAGGTAGAAATAGAGAACATTATTCTTTAAAGATGAATGTGAAAAAGTACCAAGTAATGAATCTGGAGTAACTAGGGGTGAATTCAATCACGACCTCAGAAGCAAGTAATCTTAAAAAAAGGACAAGACAAATGACTTAGGTTCAGCTGATGCTGGACAAGGCTCCTTTAACAAGTGAGTTGTTTATAAACGCAGACACATTTCAGAAGGCACATGGCAAACCTCAAAAATTTGAGCCAGTTAAGCAAGACTCCCCCAGCTGGAAACATTAAATTCAGAAACAGCATTTACAAGGCACCTTTTACAGGTGAAGAATCAGATGCAATGCCATGACATGATAGTGTCAAACATGTCACATGCCTCTACATATAATATTAAGAACTTTCTCTGTTCTTCTGGAAACAGAGGCACCATTGGGAACTTTGGAAAGAAACACTCCAGATTGCGAGAACCTCAGAGAAAGCAAGAAAGTCAGAAGAAGTTTCAAGACATTGATAATTCTAGAGAATACTTTGAACATAAAAGTGATGCAGAGACTAGAACTCTCTTTAGCTGCTCTACAAAAGCCATAGAGGCAGAGTTCAGGATTTGCCACTCCCTTGGGGAAGCTGATGAAGAGGACAACACATGATACATTTCCATACTTTTTGGTTTCCTAATGCAACCGATTAAGCAATGACTCATCAAGCACAAAGCTTTTATATGAAAGGAATATGAACCTTTTGTGCTTGGGAGGAAGAAGAAACAAACCAGAACAAAAAAACTGCCCCAAAAGCCACAACTTACAGTCTTTGTGGGGATGAAAATTCTCCTCTGTCCTATCTCATCCTTCATTAGGGGGACACATTTAGTCAGTGAGAGGAATTCTGCAACTGATTCAGCTGAAGTATCATCAGCTAAAGGCAACTCAGACTTCTAACACGGTGCTTCCTCAGCAGCCAGGCATGCAGCACTGCCCAGACACAGCCGAACATCACTCAGGGGAGATTCGTCCTGGGAAAGCAGGCAGCAGAGACAATGGAAAGTGGAGGGTGAAGTCCGCTTTATTCTGTAATACTTCGCTTCAGAACTGCCTTTTTTTTTTTTTTTTTTTAAATACACAGGAAATGTTCAAACTATTTTCTATTGGCAGTTTCTTCTTGCAAGTTGTGTGACTACCAAGCAGCTCTAAGCTAACACACTAGATTCTTCATCAATTTTGTTGGGCAAATGCAGGTCAATCATAATCTGAAACAAATCAGTGTCAATTTTCCAATATTTAACCATAGTGAAACACACCTGTGGTTATTTTGACTCTTTCATACTGAGAGTCATTAAAATTTAGCTTTCTTTTTGTCTTATTCCCCTAGAATTAACTTTTTTTTTTTGCATAATGTAATTTATATTTACAGCAATCACAAGCAAAATCACATGCTAATGATTACAAAAATCAAATAACATTTTATTACATGGAGATTTCTTAGTGATTAACAACTGTCAACAAAAGTTAAATAAGCTGGTAAAGCTGGACAGCTTGCATAGTTATTTTTAAAGAAGGAACTAAGAAAGGTGACACAGGTGACAAGTTGAAACACACATACACACACAAAAAATCATTTACCTGAAAATAAGGAGAGTACAAAAATGTTTAACATGACTACAGTCAGGTATTCAAGGCCACCCGACTATGAACAGAGGCAATAAAAAGCCAACAGAGGAATGATGCAGCTCAAATTCTTTCACATCTGTTTCAAAGAGGAAATTGGAAGTTTATTTGTCTTCTGTTCGCTGATAAAGTTGTTCCAGCCCTAGATTAGGGAGAGAGACTGAACCTGCCAAACTTTAAGATATCTACTACAACAGTATCACACTCTTATTAAAAAATATACACATTTATAAAAAGAAAGCTAGCAGAAACCAACCATATAGTCTGAAGTCCTGATTCTGCCATCTGTAACAAACAGGCCACAGAAACCTGGGGTATATGAGGTGAGATCCCATCAGCGACAAGATTCAGACCACATATTAAATTTGCAAAACTGGGACCTAACCTCTTTATAACAAGATTAGATAGGCAAGTCAGTCTAAGATCATCCATGTTCACTGGTTTTCTCTATCAGAAAGGCCACACAAAAAGGTTTAAGAAAAAGAGAATAACCTTTTATGACAGAAGAATTAAATACAAGAACCAATAAAAAAATACATTGTAAGACCAGCCTACTTTTCAGGCAACAACTTATACAGCTAGACTGGAGAGACTTAGTTGTTGCTCGTTAGAAACAGAGTTTGCAAAGACTTAAAAATTTATTTTTATCGTATACAGTATATTGCAACATATATCTATAAGCCCCAGCTCCTCATCAGCATGACAGAGATCTTCAGATTATAACAATTCAAGACAAACATTTTTCAAAGCAGCATTTCTGAACTTTTGTAAATTGGTGAGCAAGCTTCTGTTTTTGCAGGCAGCTCTGATGACATGCAGTTAGTGCACACAGGTATCCTCGCCTACATTTCCTCCAGGCTCCTCTGGATAGCTTCCTCCATCTCTGCATCTTCGGTATCTGCAGGAGCAGAAGCAAATGCTTTAAAAGGAGTCTCTAAGAGGAAAACTTCAGCTGGTCCTGGCTCCTTGCCCTCTTGGGCTTTCTCCTCTTCGAGCAGCTGCCAGGGCCCTTCCTCCCTGGGGTTATTTTGCCTTCTCGCTGCCTCTCACTCCTGCCAGGGTCCCAGCGCAGGCCTCAAGTTGCCACCTCTCACACAGGCCAAACACTGCTGCTGTCACTAACACCCTGCACGAACACAGGGCAGCTTGCACAGTAACATGCAGTAATGGATCGTAGGGCTAACTGAATAAACTCTGGGAACATAACATTTAGTTATCTTAGCTTTATCACTGGCACAAAGTGTCTAATGATGCTTTAGTTCTTTTTATTTCCATCACATGGGAGGGGACAGCCAAGCCTTTAAACAGTACATTGTTTTTAAAAGGCCATCAGTCTGTCTCTAGAAATAAATGACTACACGGGCTGAACAGCACCACTAGAAGCACAACAGCAAAAGGATGACCGCAATTTCAAATAAGGTAAACTATGATGTGAGCACGTGAACAGCAAGCTGTGCTGCTGCTTCGAACTTGAGCACCAATCTCCAGCTTCCCCTTGGCAGACCAGAGTCCCCTGGTGAGATATAATACATACATCTCAACTATTATGCAGGAGTTCAATCACAGAAGTTCTGCAGGAGCCAGAGCCAGATTAAGCTGTTACAAAGTGAGCTCAGTCGAAGCCTTAATCTCACAATATTATGTGGTGCAGCAATAAAAATAGACTTTGAGTCTGCTGGCATACTTCTCAGGCTAGCTATTTTTTTTTTTTCAACTCATCACATGTTCTCAACTGCCTAGTGAAATACTTGGAATATTCCAGAGTACGCCCAAGATTTCATGGTCTTTTACCATGAGAATTATCTACACTTAATCTCTTTACCTTCCGTATTACTAGAACTTGAAAACAGAAGTGAAAACTAACACCCACCTTGCTGTTTCTTTGTTTCTTCTAAGCTCTTCTTGACTGTAAGTTTGATATCTTCATCCTCTTCACTGTCTGAACCTTAAACACACAAATCAAACATACATGAGGAAACCATTAACAGCCACCTCTTAACAATCCTCTTCCTACACTAAAGTTGTAGAAGAGTTTTGAAGCACTGTCCTTGTGACCTGAAATTCAAGATAAGATACATAATAGGTCAAGGCGGTAATCCAAGAAAGCTTTTTCAACCTCTTTCCTTTCTCCCTCCCAAATCCAGAAGGAGAATTTTATATTTATTTATAATTTTGTATTATTTTAAAGCAGTAGAAACTAATAATAGGTGCAGAAGCTACTGTTACAGTATTTGTTGCTTTAAAATATTTAGTTACTGGGAAGAAAGATAAACAGAGATTATTAACTTTCTACAAATTGTCACAGATTTCATTACAGGGTGAACTGCCTACATGTAGCATTAGCTAAGTTTTGCTGCATAAACACCATCCATTTTGAACAACAGAGTACTACACCTCTATTTGCTACACTGAACACTGCAATTCAGCAAACTGCTCAGTTCTTACAAAAACAAGAGACTGGATGCGCGTGGTTCAGCCTGCAAATTTCTCATTTGCTTTAAATGGAGTTTCAGGAAACTACAGGTCACACAAGTCACCAAGCCCATTAGTCACATCTTATACTTACTCTCCTGCTAGAGGTTAACTGGTATTTTGGCAGATAGTCTCCCTAATATTGGCTTACTATATTTACAACCAACTACTCTCCTAGGGTCACGGCAACATGAGAAGCATTTCTCTTAAAGTCATTACATTTACTCATATACCAATATAGTTGTGCTGCTGTTTAGGAGCAGAATACCTGGATACAAACATCTAAATTACAGACTTAAGGTTTTTAAATGACCCAAGTTAGGTTTTCAGGATGACAGGCACACTTCCTAAATTTTGTCTTCAAGCTTCTAATACACATACCTTATTTGAACAGGAATATTACTGACTCCCTCCTAATCCCAGGAATACAAACTCCCAACAGCTGGTATCGAGGGGGAGCAGGAGGTCACAGAGATGCCAGCAATGGTTGGATAGATATTGCAGATAAAATGGGTCTTTTTCCAGCCATTCAGCAGACCCAGTATGAATCATTTTTGGAGCTGCCCAGTACCTGTGGGTAGAACTACCTTCCTGTATATCTTATTTCAAAGCAAATAAAGCAACAAAAAAGGTAAACCTACAAACAAGCCTCATGACAGCAATTTCTGAAAGAGATAAAAAATAGAAAGGAAAGACTTGGCACAAGTGGCTTCTCCATCACACTTCCTTAAACCTCCAGTCTGGAAGGCATCTCACACTATTCACATTTTTCATACCTGTCAGTGATGGGACAGCCAATGTAATGACTCTCTAGTTTCATTTTTTGGAATAAACATAATGGAAAGATTGAGACCTAGAAGGAAATAGGTGATAAGGCATTGGAGAAGAGTGTCTCTAGATTGCTACAGCTTTAAATGTAAGCCTTTTAAGAGTGCTTTACCAGCAGGAGGAAAGGGCTTCTGAGGCACCCCGATAAAAGAATGCTGGCAAACGGGAAGGGCCAGCAGATTGGCAACCTGCACAGATGGCTAAACAGCAGAGTCAGAAACGCAGCAGTTCCTTTCAGATACTATCTAAGGAAATCAATGAACGTTACCTGGTAGTCACATCAAGAACAGGTTTGCTTGCAGAAGGTTTAAGCAAGCCTATTTTATTAGTTCATACAGTTTGCAAGCTGCTGCCAATGAAAGCTCAGCTCAAACTCAGCTGGTGGTAGCTGTCCAGTCATATCACAGGGACAAAAACATTCCACAAATTGCATCTCAGTTTTATCAAAGTTTACATCGGTTAAGATGAATTCAACTAGAAGAGCTCAAAGAAACCAATAAACTTGAAAGCTACTAGTATATAAGATGATCTACTCAGTTTGAGAGGGAAGGTTCAGCTCGGAGTCACATGTAGTTGTGAAGCGTGTTCCAAATCTCGAGTTGCATCTTGCCTCCAGTGATCTAAAGCTTGGTTGTTATTTGCAAGACTTTTCTCCTCTCTAACTGTGCTAATGTGTATTTTCAGCTTCCCAAGAAGGCAGATGCTGAATTCTTCGAAATCTCTGCATTGGCGAAAGTTAATCTCTTACGAGACTAGCAAATGTCCAAACCTTAATTGGGACTTTTTCAAGCAGAAGCTTGTATCTAAGATTGCACTGACTTTCCTCTTCCAGCGCCCACTGTCTGCTAAGGCTGGTCACGGTGCCACCCCTCTACATACACCAAGAGCCAAGATCAAGGGAGTCTGGTGAGGCAGGCACGTCAGGGGCAAACACCACCACCAAAGAGTTTTAAAATGTTCCCGTAGTTTTATGGCAAGCAGGAATAAGATTGAAACAACCAGGAATTAGCCTGGCCATAAACAACCTATGGAGAAATATTTCAACAAATAAGGTTAAAAAGTGCATTTTCTTTAGGGGTTGGAAACAGCAAGAACTATGGTGCAGAACTTGGGCATCAGACAGAGAAGGAAGATCAAACAGATGGATTTTAAACCACAGGGGACCTGCTCTTTGGACAGGTGCTTCACCTATAGTGCTGGTGCTGTGCCTATATCCTGCGAGTGAATTCGCTCTCAAAGAGATCCTGCAACCTAATACTCTTCACCCCATGCAAATATACCCCTAGCACTGCTGGCATCTTCTGAAGATGAAGAGTAAATGAGATGTAACTTGCAGAAATCGGGTATGTCTGGTTCCTCTTATTTTAAATGTTGAGCAAACTCTGCAGCTCCCTGTTTTAAATGTTGAGCAAATGTTGAGCAAACTCTGCAGCTCCCAACTCCTCTGGGGTTAGACAGCAAAGGAGAAAAAGGAGAGTTTTTTTTTTTGTCCAAGAAACCACAAGTTATGGCCTTTTCTCCAGCACACTTTATGAAGTACACAATAGCTGAGAAGCTCTGACTGAACCTCTTCTCTCAGAGATGTTACGGTCTCATTGTAGTCCTCATACACTGCCAAATTCTTCTGGAGAAAAAAAAAAAATCAAAACAAACAAAATCAGAAAAAAATGTAAAAGAGCGAGGCAAATTATGCCAAGTATAGAGTTCAAAGATCAGGAAGGTTTAACTTACAGATGGGCGTGAATATGCTATTTTTCCTGGAGAGATGCATCCAGTGCCATTTCGAGAGTCCCTGTTTCAGGGAAGGGACCAGTGAACTTGCGCAGACTGCAGGTGCCACCCCCTGTCCTGGACACCAAAGAGCCCCAGCTTTCGTTTAGATTCGCAGCCCACATTACCTCAGGCTACAGCTGCGCCCCTGCTCCTGCAGCCTCCTTAGGTGCCATCATCCCCTTCACAGTTTTTGCTGTTTGGTTTCCTTCCTCCTGCCTTCGTCGTCCTCCTCCTCTGCTAAAAGCTTCTGCCACCTCCTGACGGTTCTTCACATCCTGCAGCCGCATCCCCTGTGCTCGTCGTGCTCTCTCCTGCACCACTCTGCACTTGCTCTCAGCCTCCCTGGCTTGTTTCCCGGCCCAGTGCAGGACAGCAGTACTGTGCTTCGCTCCCCGTCTCCCTCGTTGCTGCCCCACTGTTGATGTCTCAAGTTTTACAGAGCTTTTCTACTCCAAAAATACGGTGACAGTTGTTTCATTCAGAATGCTAGTGACCCCTTTGCCTAGAGCTCAGGATCAGTACTCTGTCCTTATTTTCCTTGATTTCTCAATCACATTCAGCACATGCCATCATGCTACTTTTAAAATATGCCTCTCTGGCTTGCTTAATCCATTTTTTTTAAAAAAAATCTTTTTTTCAATATGTGCTTAGAGAATCCTCCTTTTTTTTTTGTTGCACTACTTACTGCTGTGATATCAGTTTCCTCATTACGTGACTTCACCTGCAATGGCAAGGACAGCCACCCGCTGCTGAGAGCTCACAACCACACAAGACCTCTCTTCCACCGTTCCTCCAGCTTCACCCTGGGCATCTCGCCAAGGATGTCCATTCAAGTGTAGTATGACTAAAACGAGGCTTTCCGTCTTCCCTCCTACTCCCATGGCATCTTGTGAGAGCTGTTGTCAGTACCATGATGGTCACTCAGGCTTCCACAGAGCCTTTATCTCTCTCAGAACTTCCATCCAGGTTAGCTTAAACCCTTTAGGTGTGTTTCTCTGATCTGGTGGTGGGGACTTCCCAGTTCATCCGCTTGGCTAAAGTCCTCCGCAGACTCCCAGTCTCACACATCAAAACCCTGTCTTCCCCCTAGAGGCACATGTACAAGTATGAAATGCCCCCACAGCAGATGGCACTCACACCACAGCTAATGACAACTTTCTGCGGCAGCAAAACATGAGGTTGCAACTCGACAGTGACCTTCTCATGGCTCCCTATAGCGACCTGCTGCAGCCACTGCAATAGCCGCGTAATGCAAGGAGTAGCAGGATCACATTCCCCCAGCGAGCAGCCAGGACACAGCGCGTTACCAACGCTTGCACCCTTCCAGCTCTGCCTGTTTGGACAGCAGGAGCTGCAAGCTCTTTAGTCCATTGGAGTCCGATGCCTGTCAGCAACCAAAGATCTGAGAGCACAGGGATTGGGGTCATCCATGCCATACCACTACGCCTGCAAATGAAAATATAGGCAATTCTGCTCATCTTTTTATGTAAAACAGCTCTTGGTTCTTCTCAGATTCCTCTGTTTTCCGTATGAAAGGCTCTCTGTATGCGTAGGCTCTTGAGGATAGTGGGAGCTTAGAAACTTGGCTGCACTTGTTAGAGGGAAGCAGAATACTGATCTTCCAAGTATCATTTGTTGGAAGATAAATTCAGTGGTGCCTCACACCGTAGACAGGAGTAGTAGATGGTGCAGAGTTCTCAGCCTGCCTCTTCCCACACAGAGGAAATGAACCTTATGGGTGAGTGCAAGAGGAGCACGGGCCATCTAAGAGCCCATGCGAGGCACCAACTTGCAAGTGACTGATTTTTACAGTCTCCTGAAGCAGCCTCACCCCTGAAAGAGGAGGGGATATTCTAAAACATGTGATCCTTTTTAATATATATTAAAAAAATCTGTTTATATCTAAGAGCTTGGCTAACTAGAAATCTCATGTGATGACTCTGTGAATAATATAAGTTAAAGCCTCAACTCAAAAAACTCACTTCTGTGAAGCCAGCAGGTCTGGCACTCATATTGGTGTCAGGGGGGTATGACAACCCCCGAGCCCAGCATGAGACTTGTCCTCAGCACCATCACATCAAACAGGAATCGTTAGAAGTGTGAGCTGCAGTGGGAGGAGGATAGCTAGACATCAAGTGTCAAGATATACATAACAAGTATGCTCTGAATCTCCTGTATTTGCAAAGGAAACAAAGGGAGACATGGAAAACTCTTCTGTTCCATCTTCTCAGGCCATTTTATTAATATACTTGAATCTCCCACCATGAGCCCTCCCTACAGCATTAAAGAAAATAGGTACGAAATTTTGGGGGGTTTAAGACCTCAGATTCAGCAGCAGAAGAACGCAAGTAGGAATAAATGCCTTCCCTACTGCTTTCCTCATGAAAATTCATGCATCTAGAACACGCATTTCCTCAGGAAATTCACACATCTAGAACAACCAGTGGTCTCCTGAGACAGAGCTGATCCCCCCTGCAAGATTTGTTTTGTTTAAATGACTGCATGGTGCCCAGGTCCAGGAGCAGTTCTACTGAATTGGCCAGAGGGTTCACATGGTGCCACAGGCAGAGACTGCTGCAGTTCAAACAGAGCCCGGCTACTTCGGAGCTACTGATAAGTAATCTGTGGAGATGATTTAGGGAAATAGCTTCTTCATTTTGAAGTTCTTCCAACACCAACAACCATCCTATGTTTTCAACACAACTATCTGTGATAACTGATTTCTCACTTCCTCTCCCATCAGAACCAACAGCCTGCAGGCTTAAAAGAGACAAAAACAAGATTTGTTTGCTCTGGAACTTGGGTGTCCTTAGATTCAGCTGCATCTCCGTAACAGGACAACAGGTTATGCCAGCCTAGAGCTTCCTGACTTGCCATCTCATTGCTACACTAGGACTCGCAAACGCTTACAGGTGCTAGTGATCCACACAGTTAGGTGTGTATTTTGGGGCAATTACACCTTTTCAAAAAGACCTTCATAGACCCTTTGTAATGGTGTCATCCCACAGCACAAAACACAGGCCTGGTACCAAAAATTATTATTTTAAGTCTTGTGCTAATACAAGAAGACAATTTTTACTACCTGGTTCCATGCTGCTGACTTGGACAGGAGAAGGAACTGAGGAAGGTTCAACATCACTATTTTGAACTTGCCTGGAAACCATGAGTGGCAAAGGATACGTGCATGATCCTGGTACTTTTGTGCTCAAAATATATTTGTTTTGATCACAACCTTGCGTGAAATTTAAGTGGAAGCACAATGATCATTGAGACATCAAGTTAAAAGGCTAAAGCCTGGGGTGTTTCCTAGTTGTGCCCATTACCATAACAGCAAAAAAAGTATTAGCATACTAAAGGATGCTGAAAGAAAGGGTTAGATTAGGAAGTGATGAACGCAAGACCAATATAAATACACAAGTATAATATATACACAGAAAAACGGTTACATCAAATTAATTTCCTGTTAGCCAGGATACCCAAGTGAATAAAGCAAAACTAATCAACAGGGAACTACAGCACTCGAGTAGAACAGTCACTTCCCTCTTCCTACGCTCGCAGCTTAAGTCACACCCCCTTAACAACACCCTATAGAAGACAGTCTTGTTCGTGAATGTAAACTAACCAAGCTCTGCTGTCTAGAAGTCTGCCAGTCCTACCAATTTTCCGTAAAACCATGCAAAGCTCCCAAAACAAAAGCAACTTTCCACTTCAACAGTTCTAGCTCTAATTCTGTTCTAATTACATTTAAAAAATGCTTTCAAATCAGGAATTTTGGTATGCTTCTGGCAAGGAATTACATCCCCATAATTCAGCTAACCAATTGAGACCAGGAAATGTCTGAAGCAGCAGAAAACACGAAGGACTTTATCCCAGCTCACCGCACATCACTTTTTCAGGGAAGGCAATTCTTTATCCTGTGTTTCTGTTAACCAATTTATGTCAATTCACCACTCGGTGCTAGCACTCCACTATAATCTTCCTGACAGAATAGCAGCAGCACACTGTCATTCTCACAAGCCTGCATCAACACTCAGAGCCTCCCTTCCCTGGAAGCAGCTTAGGGCTAATTCAGGAATGACTTCTGTAACAGGCTCAATTTGCAAGCCCTCAAAGTCAATACAGAAGCAAGGACCAGCAGCAGCCTGTAGAGAAATGGCAGGTTTTCCAGAAAAACTGTATTTAAAGGTATTTTGAAACACTCAAAGTATTTAAGCTCAACTCTGTTTCCAATATCCTTTGCTCCTTGGAAATGAACTGGATTAAATTTCTTTTGATTATTCTGCATCAAATCTCTATTTTGTATTTTGAAAGTGCAGTCACTTTAGAATATGGATTCTAGAGAGCCTGAAGGCTTTCATTGATATTCTTTCTCCATATGGACATGCAAGTCATGAAACAGTGAAAAACAAATATCAGATGACTGGTAGTCGCCCAGAGGACAATCAGAATTAAAAATAGACAGAGAGATTTTTTTGAAACAGCACTGGCTCTAGCAGACTCTCTCTCAAGAACCTCATTCTCACATTTGTTTCAGACCCAGACCAAATAAAGCAAAGATTTGGGGGTGAATTAACCAAGACGTGCACTAGAGTGCTCTAAAGAGCTTTTCTTTAACCAGAAAGGAATTTACAGACTGAAATAAAATAATTTGTCTTCTCTATAAGAAAGGATATCAGGAAGACAGAGTTTGCCATAAGCATGCCAGAAATGCATAATTAAGTCCTGCTTCAAAATGGGCCATGAGAAAATTGATTCTCTGATCAATACACAATTGAAAATTGAGCATCTTAAAGAAGCACCAGAGATAACCATTAGACTCTTGTCAGCATGAGTATTCTGTTCTTTTATTGGAAAGACTACTGGTTTATTGGAAAGACTGTGCTTAATGTTTAGTTAATGTTTTGTGTAGATACTACCTTTTGTGGTATCTGAAATGCTGTTTAGCAAGGCACACATCATGTCTCCTTCAATGTGATGAGGATTTAGGATGCGAGCTGAACGCTGTGTCATTTTAAACTGAGCTTCCAGTTCTAGAAAGCTTTTGTCTCCAGAAAGTACAGTGAAAGGAATTTGTTTGGGCAGGTGCTCATCCAGACGACCAGCCTGTGTGGAGAAAAAGGACACATGTTTAGGAAAAGGAAGGATGATACCTACATTTAATATACTTAGCAATTTAATCTATGATACAACGTCTTTGAGCAATCCAAAGCTCAATCATAAGAACAAAGAGAAAAGTATGATCAGAGAATCACAGTACAGTTGAGGTTTGTAAAGAACCTCTGGATATTCAAGGCACAAGGAGCAGGTTTCAAACCCACTCTTAGTAGCAGAAATACTTCTTGAGTGCAGCTTTGTCATTCTTTTCAGTGGAAGTCATGTGTAGAAAGCCTAAGAATCTCACTTGCAACTAGTGATCATTAGCAGACCTTAGTTTTTCTAGGTGCAGAACCACAGCAGTGAAGAAAGCCTGTGCTAACGTACGTGAACGCAGAGGGCAAAGTCTGCTGCTTCTCTTCGGGTGCCACAGCGTGGGTGAAGGAAGAAACATCCAATCTTCTTAAGATAATTATAGATTTTGCACTGCACTGGAGGCTTCCAGTTGCTATATCCTCCTGCACAGTCAAAGAAAAAAGAAATACATAGCAGTGTCACCGGGAATTAAGAGTTCAAGAAATCAAAAGCAAAAGTAAGTCGGGCCTATTAAGACAAATTTATTTTAATAATTGTAAAAATGAAAACAAACACTTACACAAAACCTCAAATCTCTTATTTTCAGATTAAAAAAAGAAAAAGTAACTACATGGGTTAAATTTTACCTGATCATACAGAAAGCCTTTCATTCAAACTAGTAAGGACTTTTCTTCTAATCCTGAAAGAGTCATTTCCTAGAAATCCCATGTGTTTTTACATAAGCATGTATCCTTTCCATTTGAAAGGCAACTCATCTGAGCACAAAGACGAGAAAAGGTTAATGGTTGACGTGCAGAAACAGAGGAACCCTGAGAAAGGGCCTCGCAGGGAATCCCATGCTAGTGCCAGAGAATTTCCAGCAAAACCTTTACAATTTGCAACAAAACCTTTATATGTCTGACATGTCAAGCCGGAACACTTTTAAAGAGAAAATCCAAGAACTTAGGTGGCAACTGAAAACAAATGCTAGAGCCCCAGTAAAGTCCTGGATGCAATGAACAATAAGCAAGACAAGGCTCTAAGGCTCTCTTTCTTGACTGCAGTGTCCTGAAACCCATGAAGAGATGAACCCATAAAAACATGTAGCTACTGGCAGAGGGATACTGACGGTATTATCCAGAGGCACTGGATAATGGAGAAGAGCTGAGTAAAGTTTGGTAGAGGATTAAAAGAAAAAACAGGTTGAAACAGGTAACAAAAGAAAGGAAAAGGGCAGCAAATCTCAAGTAGAGAGGGGAAAAACAGAGGAAGCAGCAGGGTTACTAGAACAGTATGAAAGAAAGAAACAAATGGAAGAAACTGCAGGACAGCTTGAAAGGAACAAACAGGAACTTCACAACATTCCCAGTCATGAGGAAGTAGCAGGTCTGGGGTGGGACAACGGGTCAGGGAAGAATGGGGCTGTGCCTGCCAGGAGAGGAAAAGGCAAGAAGAGAACGTGGTTACACTTCACACGAGGACGTGCAATGCTAAGACTCTCACGCAAACACGCTATGGACGACTGTAGGCATTTTCCTCTTGAGCTGACAAAGAAGTGGCAGCCCAAGGAATCTGCAACAGAATTCTCTCTCTCTTTTTTTTTTTTTGCTTTTTTGTTTTTTTGTTTTTTTTTGTTTTTTTTGTTTCTGTTCTAATGACTAGAAGGTATCAAAAATGATTAGAAAGTTCAAAGTTTTAGTAATATGACGCGCAGAAAAGATTTAGGGGTATCTGCCCATGAGAAAAATGGCCTTTTGTCCTCTCCATTGTGACTGAGGCTGTCACTAGTATTTGAGAGTGATTGCCAAGCCTGGGTTTTGGTTACATATGTTTTGTTTCATGTATAACATACACTTGACCATGACAGCTGAAAATGAGGGAGCTGTATTTACTATGGTGGAGCTGGACCATAAGCAGGTAGAGGACACTGGAATGACTGAAACCAGAAGCACTTTGGAGCCCCAGCATCTCTAATAGGGGTTCCTTACATAACACTGCGTTTATGAGCAGTAGACAAGCATTTTGATAATGCAATTCAGACACTCCTGGGTTCAACCCGTATTTCCTAACCAAATCAAAACAGAGCATATTAAGTTTGTTTCCTCCGACAAGCTCTTCTGCTACTGCAATCTTGAGTCAAATAATGACAAACTGGTTTTGGCTAAATTAAACAGAAGGACAAACAAAGGATGATCGAAAACAAATGTCTGAATTCAAGTGGACAAAGTTTGACATAACTATGAAAAAATAATTTACTAAAGAATACTCTATAAAACTCAGATTAGCTTTGGCCTTTAGATTGTTCCTCGACCAGCTGGCTTGCATAACAGTAATCAACTAGCCTTCAGCAAATGGGTAATTAAAGTAGCCAACAAAAACAAACCAAAATCACAATATTGTTATAAATCAAGGAGTGCAGAGACAGAGGGGGGAGCTTTAACTGAAAAGACCAGAAAATCCCACCCCAGGATTTTCAGGAAGTTCAGGAATTGTTCAAAATTTCTGAACAACCAGACATTAAACCACAGGGCCTGCTGTATGCCTGGCTGGCTGTTTGAAAAGCTCATGTTAATAAATGCACATACAAATCCTGCCCTGTCCTCATCAGCTAAATGAAATGCCTAGCTCCAAGAAGAGAAAAAAGTGATTCAGGCATCAACAAGCCTTTCTGTCTGACCTCAGCAGCTTATAAACTTTCAGTACATGCTTGGAAAAAAGAGGCAATAAAGAACATTAAGTAAAAAAGAGGGTGTAAGTGAATGAGGTTTTCTAAAGATAAAGCATGCCAGACAATTTTATAAGTTGGCTTGGTGTGATGACGCAGGTTCCAGGCAATAGATCTCTGGAAGCTGTTTTTTATTGGGACGTTACTGACATATTCGATGTACTACAAGGGAAATCAAGGCAGACGGTAGCAAAAGTGTGAGGCACAGTAGTGACTGACGTCAGAATAGCCACGTAATGCAAAGTATCAAGTTAATGGGATGCTACTAGGGAACTTCTTGAGAAATTTTCTTAGAAAACCTTAAAAAGGTGAATTCCATCCGTCATATGTTCCAGATGTGAGCCAAACTAATTCATAGTAAAGCATGACCAAGGGCATTCTCAAAGGCAAGTCAGAAATGGCACAAGTACAAAGAGATAGAATCAAGTCTTTGTGACTAAGAACATTAGGATGGCAACCTGGCATTTGGAAACTAGCTATAAAGAAAATAATCTCCAAATATTACAGGTTTCCTAGCAACTACAAAAAACTAACATGGTAAAGCCTAAGTAAGTTTAGTAGCAGAAAACACCCCCTAAACTGCTTAAACAATTTTGGAACAATATTCTAGGAAACATAATAAGGACAGAAGAGCTTAAGACTGAATTTGAGAAGTTCAAAGCCACTTCTGTTGCATAGCACCTGTGGCTTCGTGACTTAAGGGGCCCTACGGGCTGATTGCTCCTTTTCAATATTCTCTCAGATCCAAAGAATCTCTGCTCAAGTATTTGGGTGGACTTGTTAGTCTTTTCAAACTCTTATCTCCTTCAACTGTTGCTTACCTTGAAAGCCCCAGATAAAGGTTCCCTGGTTAAGGTTAGCTGGCAGCTGTGTGAATAGGCTTCCCCAGTTGTCTAGATCCACCAACACAATATGAGTCATGGTACTCAGGTAGTCAAAATCAGGAAGTTCACGGTCTTCAATGGGGGAAAAAAAAAGAGGCATTTTAAGTTTGTCTTACTTTCTGGGTCAACCTATGAACATCAACTCAGATATACTTTTAAAATTCCACATATTTAGCTGCTGTACGTGCTAAATGTGATCCAATTTAGTGACAGCACTGTTCCAGTACTGGTTTTAAGCCAACTGACACAGCATTTAGTAGGGCAAAAAACAGGCAGAAGACACAGCACGATCTGCTGATTTAGTGGAGATGGATGGCGTTTCATGGTAGGCACAGACAGCTCTTGCCCTGCACCAGGACCTTTACCAGCCCATTCACCTTTCCACTGTGCACTTTCTATCATGGCCAGTGCCTACAGCATTTAACATCTTGCACACATAAAGGCAGGTAAAATGTTTAGAAACATTTTGCTGTAGAATGAACAAAAGTGTCAACAGCTTTTACCCAAAAAGCTGCCTTTAGACACCACGAATAATTAAAAAGCCCTCCACTTTTGAACATTTAGGGTACTTCCTCTTAGAGGAGGAAGCTAAACACATAAAAAGGAAGTTTCCCTTGAACATGTGTGTGTTATAGAGCGCTTGGGCATTTGTAGGAGTTCAACTTCTTTGAGATCCTTGATTGCTCTCCTTTAATCCTAAATCCATAATCACACTTTAATCCCAAATTATGCTGTCTTGTCTTTTGGGATTTACGTGTTTCGGTCCCAAGGCTCTGAACTCTCCTTCTTGTTTTTGGAAGACTTAATGCGTAAGACATGTAAAGATAAAGTGCTGAATTCAAGTTCTGGAAAACTAAATACTGAGAATTCAAACGGCAACTCTGAGAAACAATGTACATCGAACAGACCAGGTTCAGGGAAACGGTATGTTACCTACTTGCACTCACATTTGAACAGAGCGTATTAAGACAGTAAGATTTTTCTAACGTAAAAAGATCTACAAACCTTCACCAGATTCTTCCATGTGTGCCAAGTTTTCTTTTTTTTCTTTCTTTCCATGTTTTGGTCCCCACAGAAGAGGAGACTGCAATCCTTCTTGAGCCCTGGCTGGATGTGCTGCAAACTTGGCTTTGTCAGGTTTCTTGTCCACACATGCCCCACTAGCAGTGAACTTGAACAACGTATTTTCTGGTTCTGCCGCAAGGTTGGACAAATCCGGCTTCTGCAGGAAGCAGTGCTTCATGTGATAGTGCTGATGGGCGCTTGCGAGATCATGGAAGTTTTTGTTGCACGCAGCACATCTGACAACGTACATCTCACCAGTGCGTTTCACAGAAGGGTGGCTACTGAGATGGCTGTTCAAATCATCAAAATTCTGCGCAGTTGCAGAACAGAAGCAGCAGCGAAACCATAAACTTCCATTTTGCAACATGACCTTCTGACAATTCACATAATCATTCCTTCTGTTTAGTCGGGAGACATAATTTGCCCGGCAACCACAGGTTAAGTAGTCTCCTTTCTCAACTGGGAGGAAGTCATCTTCCTTTTTTATTGATACTTCCACTTGCTCAGGTACAAACGCATAGTCCGTGCTATGAAGCTCTGTATAATGAGCTAGAAATTCTTCCTCCATGTCAAAAAAGAGATCGCCACAGAGGCCACAGAAGTATTTAATGTCTGTCTCATGGTTATGATGCTCTTGGCAGTGCCGCTGCAGCGTTTCCATTTTCCGAAAGTGGTTTTTGCACAGGCCACAGCAGTACCTGTGAAACGCATGGCTTTCTAAAGACAGGCAGTGCTGTTTAACGCTGTCCTCGGAGTCAAACATCTCCTCACACATGTGGCACTGCCATTTTCCCAGCAAAGGGCTTCTTTCAGGGGACAGTTCCACAGGACTAGCAACATAATATTGCATTTCCATCGAGGAGCTGCATGCTGTGCCAGAAGCAGAGGGCACAGGCTCCTCTTCTAGAGCCTCCTGCTCATAATAGTAACTATGTCCACCGTGAAATTCAGTCACGTGCCCCATAATATCCTCTTCTCTGAGGAGATCTACAGCACATGCTCTGCACCAGAAAAGGAAGTTAGTCAGGTGTGCTCCCCCATGGAACCGGCTCATGTGCAGGCGGATAATGCTCGAGGTTTCCGCAAGCTTTCCGCAAACAGCACACTTGTGACAGATCCTGTTCGCTGCTAAAATGTGCTTTTCGACTGAGTCTTCTGTAAGAAACTTCTGAAGGCATTCACAAAACCAGGCTTTCACTTTGCTACCTTGACTTTGGTTTACTACATGACCTTCATTTTTCCCTTTTAAATCACTTTTCCTTTTCGAAGGAGTAGATCCATTTTCACTGCTGGAGTCCTTCGAATTCAAAGGTCTCTTAAGCAGTGGTCTGGAGCGATCCACGATATGACACAAATGAGACGGATTTTTATTTTTTTCACTGATATGACAGAATGTCAAGATGGACTCTTCCATTGTAGAAATAACTTTAATTTTATGTTGAGTGCTTTGCTTATGCTGAATGATCTGATCCTCATCAGCAAAGAGTCTATCACATTTCTCACAGTGACCTTTTGTTTTAAATATTTCTGCAACTTGGGAGATGCTCTTCTTTGACAGGGCCATGGGGCCAGAATTACGACACTGTGTTCTAGATAGGATTGGAGGAAAAAAAAGTTTATATCATAACTTGGAACTCTTGAAGATTTTCAGAGGTACTTTGAAATATTCCCTAGTAGCTACTGCAATTGGGGTGTGGAAATAGTGCCCCCTGGATACTTTACCTGGCCTATTAACTTTTCAACAAAAATATACAATGCCTAACTACTGCCTAAGTCTCTGCACTCCATAAAGAGTAAGGTGCCAATTTCCAAAACTAGTAGTAGGGGTAGTTCCAAAATTACCCCGAGATGGATGTTTACATTGATCACTAAGTATGCTTTAGAAATTAAACACTGACAACTGAAACATACTGGTATAGAGACCAATAAAGTTCTGTTGTTCTGTTAAAAAAAAGTAACAAAAATAATATGGACATTGATCAGCATTCTCCAGTAGATCATGTGGAAAAGCAAACACATGGAGAAGGGGTTGTTTGGGTATAGCTTCCCCTGGCAGTCCCCCCATGGGCACATATCTATCACTATCTACCTATGGGTGTTCCTAGCTTGAAGACATTGCCTCTCACAAACCTGAAATGAGCTGTTAATTCCATGTGTGAGCGCAGTACCTGGTAGCAGGATATACACTTCACCTGGAAGGGGACCTCTTTGCACAACGATACCAAGAGCTTCTTTGCATAGGATGGGAAAGGGAGAGGAAAGCCGCTTTTCGCTTCATCTGTAAGAGGGAAGGGCAGAAAGAGCCGAGCTGGGATTAATGAGCCCTTTCACAGTGTGGTTAAACTCTCACTTGTGCTTCAGAGGCAAGGCTCAGACATCATGTTTACCATGTGTAATCTGAACCACACCTGCTGGGCAGTAAAACTGCATTAAATTTAACAATCTGGCATTCATTTGTTAATCAATAAACTGCATTAATGTGTTAAACAATCCCATGCCTGAATGTTAGCACCTCGTTTCTCCCTAATCAATGATTTACTCCCCTTCTCCTACAAGTTCTGGTCACAAGACTCTCTCACAAATATTAATGACTTAAATTCTCTCAATCTATGATGATCTTAATCTATGATGACATTAAATCATGAAGACCTAAAAATGTAAACGGAAGAAAAAGAGTGCTTCTGCATTTTGTTCTTTATGTGACTAAATGCTATTCATCACCAGCTCTGCAGAGAAAGACCTGGGTGTCATGGTGGACGACAAGTTGACCATGAGGCAGCAGTGTGCCCTCGTAATCAAGAAGGCCAATGGGATCCTGGGGTGCATTAAGAAGAGCATCTCCAGCAGGTCGAGGGAGGTGATCCTGCCCCTCTACTCAGCCCTGGTGAGGCCACATCTGGAGTATTGTGTCCAGTTCTGGGC
>NW_010578495.1:55211-72024 GCF_000705375.1 Tinamus guttatus
AACAAGACGAGAGGGAATGGCCACAAACTGAAGCACCAAAGGAAACCTCAGGAACTTAAGGATTTTTTTTTTTTTTTAACAGTGAGGGTGACAGAGCACAGGAACAGGCTGCCCAGAGAGGTTGTGGAGTCTCCTTCTCTGGAGATCTTCCAAACAAACTAGATGACCTCTAGAGGTCCCTTCCAACCTTAAGCATTCTATGATTCTATGATCATCGAAGAAGAAACTGCCCTCTTTGTTTTAATCTTTTCACAGCAGTGGCAACCTTTCTATTTTTTTCCCTAAATGCAATCTTTTCAAAAACCTACAGCCTGACTTCCATGGAATTTGTAATAAACATATAAGAATTAGTAATCTATTTGAAATAAAAGCCCATTAGAGTTAAAACAAATGAGAGAACTCAGGCGGGGGCAGCTGATTGTCACTTCTGTGAACAGGGCAGCCCAGACTCAAATTGCAGGAAGATTCCTTCAAAATCTTTTTCCATCCTACACTCTGAGGAAAGGAAGTGGCAGCACATATTGGTATGAATATCAGCTGTACAAATCCTTTTGGCCACACAGGTCTAACCTGCAAGCTACAGTATGTGGCAACTGTTTAAGAAAGAAGTCAACTCCATTCATGTCTCACCTCTTTAAAACACTTACCTGACATTAAACTAAATGCTTTAATACCCACTGCTTACGTCAAAGCTAAAAAGTCAGTACAGCTGGTAACACAGCCTGACAGGGCACTGACAGTTTTCCAAGATAATGCTCACACATCAGCTGGGTCATTTCTTACAGAGCATTCAGGAGGCTACAAGCTCACAGCAGAGCCAACAGCTCAGCCTTCACCAGTTTGTGCAAGACTCTTCCATGGAGAAGAAACTTCCACAGGTCTTTTCCATTACATGTGATAAAAACACAAGCCAGGAAAATAACCTGCCACAGATTCCAGGCAGAACAGCAGGGGGCAGAAACATCCCAGGTGGATTCACAAGAAATATTTACGTGGTTCCATCTGTGCTCCTTTCAATATGTTAAATACAAACCTATTTAGGACAGTGATCACATAGGGTCAAATGCAGGATGAGAAGCTTATGTGTGAAAGCTGCCAGCACGGGGATAAGAAGTCTGCTTGTCAGTAGAGCAATTGTAATAGAGAATCAATGATACATAAAAGCATGACTTTAAAAACATCTACGGAACATAGTAACATATAAGATCAAGAAAAAAGTACATCAAGAACACATTAAGAGCTTTTCTTAAGCTCTTAATTCACACTTCATTCTTAACCTCACATTTCACTCTGTCAGGATCCATTACCAGAAAGAAGGAAAAGCAGTTCACTTAGGTTGCAACATACCACTCAGTTTAAAACAATGGAGGAAGTGGTTCTCTGCAGACATATGCTGCGAACATTCATCTCTTCGGGTGAAGAGGAGGAAGCAGCTTGGGCACGCATAACACTGGATAAGCTGAGGAGGGAGATCTTTTCTATGTCCATCATTTTCATTCAGCTGGAACATAAAATGGTCTACGTTAGGAAAAACATGAAGGCAACAGATCAGTCCCATCTCTCCGCATCTTTCTCTTCCTCTTTCTCTCCACAGAAAGATTCTTCCCTAGTAGGTGTCCAGCTACCACATCTATGTTTATCTACAGCCTACAGCTACAGTTCTGTTTGAGAGAGGGAACTGGACAACCTCTCTCCCTTAACTCAGTTCCTTAACCTTGTTGCTTGAACCAGTTTTCTGTTCCCTTCTTCCGCACCGCTGCAACTACACTTTCCTCGGAATGACTGTATTTAGCCACCAGTTCTTACCTAGTTCCTCTGAGCAGGCTCTCTGTAAAAGCTCTCTTTCCATCACTACAACAGAAAGGCTTTCCTGATACACTGTGTTGTTTCTTCATTAGCATTTCTCACGTCCATCTTCTCAAAATGCCACTCCTCAGAGCAGCTCGACAGACTGTGAGCCTTACCAAAGTCCTGTACATCTCAGATCCCTTCTTCCTTACTCCCCCCACCCTTCTTCACCTTCCACATCAAATGCAAGTCTCTGCCTTCACTGTAGAAATGCTCTGGCTTTGCTTTGGACACTCTGATTCTGCTTTTTCCTTTCACTTCTCCCACAGTATCTTCCTGACAAGCTTTCTTCCACAACACAGCTTTGCATCATGTTCTCATCTTTTATACCAATATTATCCTATCCTTATGCCTGCTGCAAGAGCCATTCCTTTCACCAAACATGTCTAGCAACTCCCGTTGATGTCCTTGCAGCTGAAAGAAATGGATAAAGAGCAGAGACAAACTATGGCGTAACTGTCAAGCTTGTGAGGTATGAACATGAATCATCTGAAAGCAGCCTGATTTTGAGAGCATCTAAAACTTCCCTTGATTTAATAGGCTAAGTGGGTCCATGTGTGGGTTGGTGATTAAAATACTCAACTTTGAAACTGCCACCCATTACCCATTTAACCAGTAGGCTGCTAAATAAAGTACCCTGAAGATAATATCTAAGCATCTTTCACTGAACTGAAATTTTACACCTTAAGAACCTAAGGAAGAAACAGATAAAGAGTATAATTAACAGAAAGAAGAAATGCAGAAAAGGGAATACTTTCTGGCAACAACCAATACCTTTTGTCCCACCAATAAAAAGTTCAAGACAGAACTACAGTCCTCAGAATAAACTGCAGAGTACAATCTAATGATCACATTTTATAGGAGTATTGTTCAAACACCCCAAGTGTCTGAAACATAGTAAAATAAGATGACTGAATGAAGGAAGGAAGGGAAAGAAGATAAAAGAGAAAAGTCTATGCATGACTTGGTGATCTTGCCTTAGAAAAAAGATGATCACTGTACTGCTGAGAAGTTGAAAATTTTTTGCAGCATATCACACAGGCAACAGAATTATTTGGAGGTCCATGTAGTGTAATCGTTGGATCACAAGGAGAATGATCAAACCTGTAGAAGAAGAAATAATTAACAAATTAGTCCCCTCTACACAGTCAAAATGTTCTTAAAGGCAAAAAAAAAAAAAAAAAAAAGTCCTTCAAAGCTCTTGGGAAGCAGTCTATCAATTACAACTATAAAACTCACCTAACTTCACCTAACATTAGCTATATTAGCCGAAGCATCCTGTACAGAGAGGATTCTTTTTGCAGCTTATCTATTGAATTTGCAGAGGATTAAGTGTTTCTAAAAAACAAAAGGACTAATGAAGCCACAGTTTCCTCATGATTTGCTTACCAGTGAAAGGACAGGAGCTGATGGAACTGACTCAGAAGCAGTAACTACTGACCAGCAACAATCAGCTCTGGACAAATGACTTGCCAATAGCTTCTCTCTGCTCATCTTTCCCTTCTTTAGGGACTTCCCCCCCCCTCCCCCCATTGTCAGATTTTATACAGCTTTTAGGCATTTAATTTTACATTAACTTTTTGCTATTTTTAAAATCCAGATCAAGAGTTGACATAGCAAGAGCAGAAAAATCTTGTTCCTTATAAAAAGCAGATTATTAAAACTGCTTAACCAGAGGAAGAAATCAAGTTCTGAATGCAAAAATAATCAGAAGATTACCATATCATCTATATAAAATTCCCAGAAGACTTATTTTCTTTCCAAATGGAATTGTGTTACTATAGGCAGTTTAAAGATAGACTCAATGAGGATGTCTGAATAATAAAAGAATATTCTTGAACTTATTTCTTGCATTGAGATCTAAGGTCTATGGCCTTACCTTTTCAGGTGACCTAGGAGAAGGTGCCCGTTATCGAACTTCCTGTTACAGTTCATGACAGGACAAGAAATTGGACTGCTCTTGCTTGGCGTCTGACCTGCCCTCTGATAACTGCCCCTTCTTCCACTGTTGATGGTGCCTGGTTTGAGACCTGTATTATAAAGCAGAGCGCTTAACCAGAATCTCAATTACAGAGGCTTTTAAAAAGTCACATCCCGAAGCATTTAAAATGCAGGTTACGCTGATTTTTAAAAGCCCACTAGCAATGACATGCATCACAATCCTACAATCAACTTTTACTTAAAGCATCTATTTTCTCAGTCACTAGCAGGATCAGATTTCTGACACTTGGACACCCTTTCCCAGATTCATGCATGATAATGATGCTTCCTACTAAAGGTACTGTATTCAGTGGCACTATTTTAAATTGATTCAACATCTGGAAATTATACTTCTTTACAACAGTGTATTCTAATATTTTTCCTCCTAGCAATTTTGCTTGTTAAAAGTAGTTGACATTACTTTTATACTTAGCATCAGTTAAATTTACTAAACAGCACATTCCATTCTGCAGTGCAGCACTTGGTAATGATTATTTCCAAGTGAATTAACAGTCACTTAGAAAATGTATCATGTAAATCTAGTTTCAAAGTATGTGAACGAATGCTCATTACTCCTCTTAAGTATTTATTATTAATCTGTGGTCTCTTATTATAGATTTGAAACCCCATCATTCTTATTATTACCTGGCATTTTTAACCACTGGTCCACACATAATCTTGCAGCTTCTGTGTCACTGTGCCCCCGAATAAATTCTAGTTCTTGCAGTCCATGAGCATACTGGGAATCAATTTTCTCCTGGAGCAGAAAACATATTAGGCAAAAGTCAAGATTAAGTATGCACATGAAGTTACCTTTTCAAAACTTATGTAAGAATCTCTATACAGAAAATAAAACCTTAAGGTTTTAGACCTTAAATAGAACCTTAAGGAATAAACCTTAGAACTTTTTAACTGACTTTCATATAAAACAATAAAGATGGAATAAAGTTGTAGGAAAAAGTATTTTCAACACTGAAAATGGTTGAGAAGGCTCCTCTGCTCCAGGTCCCCAATGCTAACACAGCAATTTCAATATTCCATGGGCTTCGTTCACTGGCTCCAGACAAGGTGCTGAATACCTGGCTTATGAGAAGGTAAAAAAAAAAAACTCACCTTGACATAAAGCCCCCTGCAGTTCAATTCAAAAAGCCATTCCTGGTTACAGATATTATTCTAAAGGCTCAAATGGCTACAGTTTGCATTGTGGTACTGCAAGCCCCCAGCTCTTATGGCACCTTTTCAAGGTACATGCTCCTCCCAAAGCAAAATTACTCTTTATTATTTAAAAAAACCTGCTGTCCTTGCTGTTAGATTCTTGCAAGAAACTGTAGAAGAAAAGATCATCCAATGCGACCTAAGGCAGCCTGCATCAAAGCAGGCTGTTTTATTTTTGGTTTGGACCGGTGTTTTCTGGCAGTAAACTTAAGACTATTTCTCTAGGAAGCCAAGTGACAAAGCATGGCAGGAGAATTATTTCTACTTAAAACATGTTGCTTCATTTGAAGGAATAAATATGGCCTCAGGAATGCAAACGAACTCCCTCCTTCCCTTAAACCATGTGCTGTGCATGGAAAGGATGCCAGACCTCCTTGCAAGCCTGCAATGGTGAATCTATGAGGCACACACAGCTGCCTTTTTGAACAAGACAGATCCAGGCTGGACACAGACTTCCCCTTGCTAGAGAAACTTTGCTCCCCAATTAGATGTGGGGCACAAGCTGAAAAACGACTCTCTTTGTAACAAAGCCTAACACTGTGCACTAACCCTCCTGAAAAGTGAGGGAAAAGAGTATCAGGTGAATATTTTTCCCTCTGGTAAAAAGCTGACTAGTTTTAACCCCTTGTTTCTGTTGTGGCAGATAAAAATATCTGCAAAATTATAAATTACTTGATTATGACAACTCTAGAACATTCTCAAGACTTCTTCCCTATGTGTATCTTCAAAGATGTATAAGGCTTAGTAAGATGTTCTGCTTTTGAATTGCCAGATTAAGGAAGGGGCACACCTCAAGAGACAAAAAAGCATAATATCTTCACTTGCTCAGTAATACAAAAGATTTGTTTTTCAAAGTGGGAAAACACAACCTTGTTTTTGAGAACTGAAGTCAACATGAGTCTGACAAAATCCTCCAAAATGGGTTAAAATACATTATTTCTGTGGAAAACCCCATGATCTCAACTAACCCTCCCTACCAGGCTACAAGGCACCAGTACCCCTAATAAAGTCCCAGGGCAATGGGGAAGTGCCCAGAAAGCGGCTCAGACTCAAGGCTCAGCTCAGCCTGAGGCATCTGCAGAGCTACTCTTAGCACCTCCTCTAGCTGTGACCATGATGCAGAAGGCAATGCAAGATTTTATGCAGTAGAGGCAGCAGATTTATATAGACTTAGCATCAGGAAAATTCGCCCTGTCGTGAGAGGAGCTAGAAAGTCTGAAGAAAAAGAATACCAAAAGCCATAATGTAAAATATGGTTACTGAAATCAAACCTCCTTCTACTGCCAAGACAAAAAGTCTGGAAGTTTCATTCTAACTCTGCAATTTGTATTATCTTGTGTTGATAAGTGAGGGGCTGCATAGATGAAAAATATTCACTATCTACAGAAAGGCTATTAATACTTTACTCAGGTTATTTGAAAAGCTACATAGCTAGCTCTTCCACTTCACAGCTGGAAAGCTGTACATGGACATATTAACAAATCTGCCAGATTCTGAGTGGCAGAGACAGGAGAGGAACATAGGCGTCTTCGAGGCTTCATTGCATTGTATCTTTTTTTTTTTCCCCTCTCTTCTCTGTTATTTTACAGTTGCAACAGCCTTAACCACTATAATTACGTAGCCTATTGTAATGGCTATTAACAAGGTTCAGCAATTTAGGTTAGAAAGTCAACACATTTTCTGGGAAGCAATTTCTGGAAAATGAGTTCAAACTCCTGCTCAAGGGAGGCTAATCTATGAGACCAGACTATGCTGCTCTGAATTGTATGCACTCGGGCCTACAAATCCATACCTTTTGAATGACTGCAGACCCATTATAAAAATACTGTCTGATTCAGAGATTGCATAACAAAAGCATTCCAATAATCTAGTCCTATGTGTAGTCCCAAACAAAAGCAGGTATACAATTTCAAATTTGCTGTAGGGTTGTGATCATTATCATTTTTCTGTTTGATTATTTAAGTACCAGAATCACTCATGCTAAGGCCCCTCTGCTATGTACCCAAACAAAGAAATAAAGAATAATTACTAACCTCATGCAAATCAACAACAAAAGTTTAAGAAATGTAATGAAACTAGTGAATTCATTAGCTAAGGGGCACTAAACATGCAGTCTTTATTACATTTTACTCTAGAAGTGCTCCAGAAGTAAAAATTTCTGATTGCTAGTTCCCGATCTGTCTCACTTATGTGAATTAAAAATACAAAAAAAACACTCCACACTTAATTTACTTTATAGTAAAAACAAACATCCATCTGACTAAAAAGGCTGGTACTATGCACTTCTACTGAAACGAAACAGCTCCAGTACCTTAAAAGCTTTGTTCTTCTCTTCTTTTTGCTGTTTCTCTACTTCAACATGGCGTGCCAGACGATCTAAGGTTGATGCAACCCTTTCCTTCTGATAGTCAAGGTGATCTTTACATTTAATGTTTCTCTACAATTGAAAAGTTAAAGTCTTATTTGGTAACTGTTAGGCAACTAACAGGTATTAAGAGAGTCAAAAGTTACACCAAAGTGTCAGGACAATTCATCCCACATGCTCCAGTCTTGTGTTCCATGAGCTACCTTGCCAACTTTCACTTTCAATTCAGTAACAGCAGCTTGTGTTAAAAAATAAAGAAAAACAAATCAACAAACCCCTCACACATTCAAGGTATACAAGATGAACAATGTTACCGTGCCAAAACATTAGAAGAGACAGCAGTGACTGTGTTGCATTTGCAAGAAGACTCAAACATTAAAATACACACCCCCACACACCCCTTAAGAGTTTTTTTTTGTCTTTTTATGTTACAAATTCCAAAAGACTTCAAAGCCAACCCACATCTGCATGGAAAATTGAGAACTGATAATTCCCATTCCAACTCAGTTCCTCAGAGATCCTCTAAGGAATGCTGTCCAGTCATTAGCTTATTCTAGAAGGGGGTACAGTACAAACACTGCAGTTTGCTCCTGCAACACAACCAGCTCCAGTGAGTGTCCAGTAGCCTGTGCATGCATACACAGATCTGTCCTTCTATTAAAACCAGGTACATCATCTACCGCACTACTGTCACACAGAAGTCACTGCAGGGCCACTGCTTCCAGCCTCAAACAGCCTATGCCCCATCACAACCCTCATGAAGGCCCTTAGTGAGGGTCCAAGCAGCCTGAGAAATGCAGGAGCTGTTCTGGTGATGACCAATCTGCTTCTGACTTACAAATTCTTAAATACAATTTTTAGCTGTTGGCTTATTTATTACTTCCTCAAAACACTTCCAACATTTTTTTTTCTTCAGGAAGAGTAGCTGATGGTAAATACACAGGAGGTGGTAATTATGTTTTTTCAAATGAAAAGTTCCAAGACACATTACAACATACTCACAGGAGCATAAGAACTGCTGTTAGGTTCTTCATCCTCACTACTCACAAGATCAATGCATTCAAGTACAGGTCTTATAGGCCCTTCCTGAGAAAGGATCAACAACAAACAAAAAGCATTAAATTATTTTTCTTGAGGATAAAATGATACAAACATTACAACATGTAGTAGCATTACAACATCCAAAAGAGAATTTCAACACCATTTCAAGAGGGTTTATTTATAGGAATCCTACAGTGCAACTCTTCCACTTATAAGGCTAATGCCTAACTAAAACATACAAATAAATATCCACAAACAAATAAAATAACATCTTAGCAAATATAAACTAGCAAAAATAAAGTGAACAGGCTTGGCCTGATCAATAGCTGTATATTCTTCACACACTCACCATTTTTCCAAAGGTACTAGGGTGTCAGATTGCCACCAAGGCAAAATGGTCTTGGATTTCACTAACCAAAGCTAAGTGTGTTTAGCTTGTGAAGATACAATTTAAATTGAATGTCAGCTCCAAAAGCAATCGGGCTCCTTAAACCCTTCAGACATTAAGAAGGCAGAAAACAGCCTCATACACATATACGCTCTAAAGTCCATTCATTTCTAAGCAGAGAGTCCACAAGGAGGTCATAAAATTCTATTTTTATTAAAATCATAAGAGAAAGGGAAAATGATTTTACTTTAAAAGAAATCACTTTTCACTCATTCATGCTAATAATGACATAGGCGTAAACACTATGACCTGTGCCCAAATAGGCTGCTTAGCATTCAGACACTGAGACAAGCATCCAGCCAGCCTGATGAGGGCTCCCTCAGCCACACCGAGGACAAAGGACCCCAGCTGCCAGGTACATCCTCTGTACTCTCCCTACTTTGGCAGCCACTCTTGGATACTTAAGATTTTTCCATTGCGTCCCTCCCTCCTCTGGGAGATTTATTCATTGTCTTTTGTTCCCTTCTCAAGTGCCCCAATCTGATGTCATGCAAAAACCTTATTATTACATGTCAACTAAACAAGCCAAACGAACACGAAATAGGGTAAGCAGCTCCACACAGACCAAGTGAGAATATTTCCAGTTACTCTAATTCACATCCATGATCATTGCTTAGGAGGGTACCTACCTTTCCTGGCAACCTTATCAACAACCTTGGTAACCTTTCTTGTTTGCCTCATTTTTGTAGCAACTACACAGTAAGATCAACCAAAGTTGACTTAAGTTTAGTTGATAAGTCAACCGAAATCACTACATGCTATAAGAAGTTTCCCACCTCTACTAGACTATGAAAGTTATTGTCCAATATCAAAGCAAATACATCAAGAACAAATACGATTTGAGTTTTTTCTTTCTGCTTAAGTTTGCATAACATTACATAGATTGCATTGCATGTAAAGTATTTCACTAAACTGCAGAATTAGCCTTTTGTCTAGCAATGGTGCTGAAAGATGCAGTAGAACTGCTATATACTCAAAAAAATATGCTTTTTAACAAGTTAAATTCTCCACACAAAAGAAGGGCTTAAGAGACTCAGCAACTTACTGAATTCTTGAAGACTTACAGTATTTCAGTCTCTGGACCATATATTTGGTAGCGTCATAAAATGTCCCAAAGCTAACCTGACTAGGGTGGGCTAAAACGATTTATTGCCCCATAGGCAACTGCAGTAGCACCCAGTGGTCTCTGCTGGGCTTGCTATATCTTATTCTTTCCATTCTTCCAGCTTTCAAGGCTTTAAAGCTGTTCAGCTGGCCATGCCTAACCAGCCTTCACATCTTACTGGGGAGAAAGAGGAATCAGAGAGATATATAACAAAAGCTAGGAATGGAGGTGCAGGCCACCAACTGGCCCAAAGGAGGGCCTAACTTGTTATTTACTTAAATGGGAAAAAAAAAATCTAAATGAAATCTAAAAATTCCGAGGCAGATTTGGTTCTGTAGGAACCGACAACTTACAAGAAATTAAATCCACATTAGAAACAACAGGTGTTATGTGACAACTTAAAGACAAACTCAGCCCATCTGACTGTCCAAACTGTTAAATAAGCAGCTGCAAAATGTTCAGGTCTGATATAATAGCTAGAGTTTCTTCAAATATACGTAAGTTTTCCTCACTTCTGTTTGACTAACTCAGTTCAGCTCAATAAATAACTAATTAAAAGCTAGGAAACCGCGAACTGAAAAGCAGGGAAATACCCAAGTCAGGGTAGCTTTAGTGACCAAAGTAGTAAATTCAATTAAATTGAAATAATATCATTTCCATACATGAAACACATGCTAAACTTTTCCTTCCGTATCCCATAACATTAGCTGAAAACTTTTTACTGCCTTTTTTTGTTTGGACTGCAGTCTAGGTTAAACACAAATGCAATATGGCAACTTTTTAAAATGACTTCTCAAGAAGAAATATAAGATATCTGACTACAGATGTGAAATATGAAAAATAAATGACCTTTTTATATACACCTCTGAATAAGGCAAGTCCCAAGTAAGGCTTTTGGGCTAGCTTCTTTTTTTAATGGTTGTTAGCTTAACTTTTAGAAAAAGGAATGCAATCTTTAAAAATATATTGAAATTAAAGATGTAAGAACTACTGTCCTGAGTCAGATCAAAAATCCATCTGGGCTACAAAAGATGCTTTGAGAAAGTTTAAAAATCAGGGTATACACAGTGCAATCCTATAGTCAGTAAATCTATTCAGCAACTGCATTAAGTTGATGCATGAGTAACTTCAGACAGACCTTCTAGATTTTTGAGCTCACTTGGAGAACCGGTGCCAGGTGAAACATTTTTTCAGAGGCACAGCAGGTCCATCCAGCTCTTCATATTTCCTCAGGAGACCAATTCCACCAATTAATAAGCCCATGATGGGTGTGCTCCTTCCCCTGCCCAACCCAACTTTTCACATGTAGCCCTGTTCAGCTGTTAACCACCAGTTACATTATCTGATCCTGCTGGTTGCCTTCCTGATCTCTTCCCCCACTCAGACATTAACCATCAATAACAATCCTGATGGCTGCATTCTGATGGGGAGATAAGGGCTAATTGTGCATACCAGCAAAAATCCCACTGAAATGAAAGAATGATTGAAGTCAGTCATCTTACCCCATTGCACTACCATTCTGAGAGACCTAGACAGAATGGAGAGTTGCCAGAGAGGAACCTCATGAGGTTCAACAAGGACAAGTGCAGGGTCCTGCCCCTGGGGAGGAATAACCCCAGGCACCAGTACAGATCAGGGGTTGACCTGCAGGAAAGCAGCTCTGTGGGGGGGGATTTGGAAGTCCTGGGGGACGACCATGAGACAGAAATGTGCCCTCATGGCCAAGAAGGCCAAAGGGATCCTGGCCTGCATCAGGAGGAGCATTGCCAGCAGGTCAAGGGAGGGGATCCTGCCCCTCTCCTCAGCTCTGGTGAGGCCACACCTGGAGTATTGTGTGCAGTTCTGGGCTCCCCAGTACAATAGGGACGTGGAGCTTAGAGAGAGGGTCTAGAGTAGACCATGAAAATGATTAAGAGGCTGAATTAGCAAAACTATAACGTCACGATGTTATGCAAAACACCAACTGTAGCACCTAAAATAAAATAAAATAAAATAAAGCTTTAGTCAGCAGCTGGTAAAGATGAAGCCTCAGATTCATCTCCAAAGAAAATTTACTTTCAATGAGTTTCGCAAAATCATATCTGTTACTTTAACATATTTTTTCAAAAGTCGCAAGCTCTGGTCTCATTTCCTTCCCCCTTTTTCACCTGTGTGTGGTTATCAGACCTAGCCAACAGCTACCTAACCCACCGATATTTCTTGTGAGCTTTTGTTTGTCTATTTTTTTTAGCTTTATGTGCATTCAGATCATGAACCCAGTTTGCATAAAAAACACATGCAAACTTCTGCATAACTGTATACACACTTGCATATAGAAAGCATGAAACATACATTAATTCTATAATACAGTGCATTGGAAGTATCTTTGTCAAAATAGTTATGTGAGCATAGATGCATATACATATATAATCATACTTACTATTGTCCAGCATGTAGGGACATAAAATCTGACCCAGGCTGAATTATTTATGCGCTAAATTTTTGTCCCAGCAGACTTCCTACGTCAGGCCAGTTTATTAACTGATTGAAGTTGTAAACCAGCATGCACTTAGAAAGGTTCCCTTTCTCTAATATGGTAAATATAAAAACATAAGTGCTTGGCTGACTTGATTTGGGGAACAAATGTAAGGATTCTTCAGATTCTTCCAAATACCTGCAAAATTTTCTTCAGTACCTACTACGATGTAACTGAAAGCCAGAGAGATACGACCATGTAAAAATGCAAGTACTCAACAATTCATATAGTAAGGAAACAAAACGAAATCTTCAAGTAACTACTAAGTTTCAGCAAATCACTTGACTTTGGTACATCTTAGGGCCAAGTGTTTTTCAAGTTTTAGGAGACCCTGCAATTGAAAGAAAAAATATAAAGTACTCTTGTTCCTTATGACCTATGCAGATTTTTTTTTTTAATAAATCAGTTTTCTTTGTTTTAATATCATCAGCTCTTAGTGATTCCTGCTCTGTTTTCTCCACATCTTTCAAGACTTGTATTTCTGATCTTTCAGCTCCATCAAACACTAAACAAGTTTTTGCATCTTTCTTGTCTGTATACCATTCCAATCGACTAATAACATAGAATAAAGTTTGAGCAGTAACTAGAGATAATTAGGTCATCTCCGAGTTTCTGAGCAAGGTAGTTTCATGCTGTCATATCACATTCCTTCTTTCAATCTCTGCAGAAAAATTCATATTGGCTCTCTTAAAATTCTGAATCCCTACAGTCCTGAAAACCACTACGGTCTTGATATCAGGATGATAAAACACAATATGTAACAGCACTTGTTTTTCTTCATTCGCAGCCCTTCGAGGCGCATTTCTTTTTGTACAAAGCACCATGTGATTTTTCTGTCATATCCAATATTAGACCCCTTTGCTATTGTACTCCTCTGCTAATTACAAACATTTAGTGACTATTTACTAGCAAAATAAACATTCTGCAGGGGCTATATGGAGTCACTATTTTTCAGGATAACTAGTAGAGATTCCTATTTCCTCTCTAAGGAGTAAGAACAATTTCAGCAAACAACTTTTGAAAATAAAAATGGTTAACACTGTTAACCATTATAACACAATCTATGGGAGTAGTCAGGGCAAGGATTAGCAACATTGTTTGATAGAATTGTGCAGTATTTTGGAGCCCCACACACAGCAACAAAGATAGGAGGAATCCTGGCTAGAAAAGCCTCTAACTTCCTCGTGGATAAATTATGTTTCTTAAAGGAGCATCGGAAGTGAGTAGTGGTTATGTAAGAATAAATGTCTTAACATGTTTACAGGAAGAAAGTTTGATTTTAATAGATTATAAAAATACTTGCTTCAAAGTAAACATCATGAATCTAGCTTAACTTGAATATTCGATATTAAGCTGTTCAAACTTGTCTTTCAGACAACAGCCTTTATTTACACTGTCTTGTGTTTGGTTGATAAAAAAACAAACAAAAAACTAATAATTTGCCATTGAAGAGATTTGCCTGAATTGAAGGCAAGATTCAAAAATATACACAAGTAATTTGGCCATTTACTTTCATCAACTTGCATTCAAACTGGGTACCAGTTTTTGAGGATGTCTTTCAGAAGGTCTCATCAATAAAGCAAAAAAAAAAAAAAAGTTAGCAGAGATCAACACTATTTAAAAAAAATGAGGAGTCTGATACTTTCTATACAGAGTGGTAACTAGAAAAATCTGTCTACATACAGCTATAAACCATATTAAATCTGTGAATCTCTTTATTCTTGCCTCATACTTCCTCAGGAAAAAGAATGAAATTCAGAACATCCTATCACAAAGTATTAAGCCATTAACAATCATGGAACACACTGTAGATTCAACCACCTTTTTCTGCTAGTCTGCAAAGTTTGAACATAATGATTGTGAGCGGATGAGACAAGTTGTAATGTAGAATTAAAGGGTAGAAAATTATGATAGAACAATTGGAAGCTTCTTAAAAGCGGATGAGCCTGACTTTAGAAACTGGAAAACTCTAGCAGCAGCAGAGACTGTTTTTAAAGAAACAGTTCAGAAGCAGCAGAAACAAAACAGAAAATAAAGAACTGAGGAAAGAGGAAAACACAGAAGGCATATGGCCTACAACTATTTGCTCTCAATGAAAATGATTGTAGGCTGAGATTTCCACATGGCCTTTTCTAACTCAATCAGTACTGAGTTACCAGTATTAGTAGTGGTCTGGGCATGTTGGGTTCTTGGTATGTGCATAAAACTGTACTTTAATGCTTGGGTAGCATTCATGTACAATATTTATAAACCTTGTACATTTCTAGTCATGCACACATTGTACTGGAATGCTGATTTAAAGCAAAGGAATAGTTTAGAAAATCTTTTGCAAAACACAAGTTCACTTTAGGGATGTATGATAGCAGGAATAAATGACATATCAAAGAGAGGAAGCGCTGCTGACATGAGGTAATGGCCAATTCTGGACACCTTTTCCCCCCATGTATTCAATGACCGAAGTACTATCCTTGCCCCTTGCCTTGCAGAAATGAGCTTAAGAAACTTGCTTTCCACATACAGTTGCCTCTCTCAGCATTAATCATTACTGGCACCAAAACAGATCCCGATTATACATATGCATAGCAGGAAAACCAGTAGCAGTCTGGTTTTAATAAATCTCCTTTCTTTTAACTGGTGCTGTGGGTTCCTCCCCCAGTCTTTCAACTGCCGGGCATCCAAAAGTGTATTAGCTATCTCAGTCTTGGCCTTGTCTATTAAGAAAGTGAAGTTTATACATTCATGCTACACGTGAAAACACAGGAATCCTTGTCTGCATATACAATTAATTTTGAACTCATTAGTCAGTGTCCATCAAATTCGTTTACAAGACTGAGAAGTCTCAGATATCATCAACCACTTATAGTATTAGCAAAAACATGCACATGCCTCTCATACTTGAGCTCTTAAAAACCTCTGGAGAAGGAAAGTCTGCACCTTGAATTTAGGCTTTATCAGACAGCATACAAGAAAAAAAGATACATGAGAGCAGGTGCAAAAAAATTCCACTAATGTCCATCACTATTCACCACTGAGAACAATACAAATCCACAGGAAGCCAGGCATTATCAGTCCTGATATCATATAAGTACCTGGTCTTATTTGCATGCCTTGTTCCTAGGGGAAATCATCTTTCTGTTTTTGCATGTGTCCTTCCCATGCAGCCGGACACCACTTCACTGGTGATGCAATAATCTGACAATAAGCCAGAACACAGGCTGCAAAAAAACATTTGACTTCTCTTGCCTTATTTTATGTGCTATAATCGTGTCAGCATTAAACTTATCCGCTGTACTACAGCTATTACACTGTACTCGAGTATACTCTTTAAGGCCTTTATCCCATTATTTCCTTCCTCATTCTCCTGCTATAAACATATAGTGTTTTTGACCTTTTGTTTGACAAGCGAGCAGCACTTGTCCATTAATTTTAACAGGACTATTCCCAACGCAAAATGCCATGCCATATGATTACAAAACAGAATAAATAACTAAACCCAAACAGCTACAACCATTAACAAGCTTTAAAATGAACTTTCTGTCTGACACAAAGATTTTCCATCTAAATCACCTGCAAAACCTCAAACCAGTATTTTCCATTGAAACATAATTAAACTCGTAAACAAATAAATAGGAAAAAAAAAATCTATTTCATACAACTACTGAAGTATTCACGACTATGGGCACTATGTTCTCATATCCAAAATATACTTACTCCAACGAACTCAACCTCATCTTCACTTTCATGCTGATTACTACTTATTTGTGCCAATGGCGTTTCACTCTCACCAATGTTGCCAGAGCTGGAAGACTCCATTATCTAAAGAGAAACGAAACAAAACGCACTTCACCATATGTAAAAAAGTTTCTTTGTTACAGTTTCAGTTTCTTTTACAGCTACTTTAGCTTTACAAACATTTTGTATTCAGCAAATCTCTTCATATCATTGACACAACTATCGATAGCAACAGAATAAGCGATAACAAGGAAATAATTTTGCTTTGAATCACGTTGCTACATTTCCCAAGTACTACACGAAACATAGCCTGACCTCCAAGACCTATAAGCCTGTAGCAGTCACCCCGGTGAAAGATTTCCTGAAGAGAAACCTAGCTGAGTTTATCCCCTAATTGATTAACACGTTTAATATGAAGAGAGAGAGCCCCTAACATGCTCCCGTGAGCTCCTGGTAAAATCATTACCTGTGCCTTGCAGCTGTGCCCCCCATTAGAATACACAGGTTTGCTTAGCAAAACACACGTCTTAAAAGCGACGACTTTAGCGCATACTTAGCAGGAAT
>NW_010578495.1:78598-98539 GCF_000705375.1 Tinamus guttatus
CTACATAGTTTTTTTTAAAGACTTGCCCTGTCATATTTTATATGAATAAGTTTTAAAGTATATACATATATATATGTTCGGTATATATGTATATGTATATATGCAAATAGGTGACTTCACTGTCAATAGGGCTGAGTTCAGCAATTTTAGGCTAGTCTTATTCACAAGTATGCCCATAATAGGAAAGTAAATAATGTCAAATCTGAAATAGATATACTGATCAAAGTAACTGCATGTACTCACTTCTGTCTTCTCTTCCTGTTCTTTACTTACCTTGTGCTGCTTTGTCCAGAATGAGCAATATTTTTGAGCTGTAATGTTAAGCTGAGCTGCTTTCGTCTAATGTAATCATTGCACAAGGACATGATTCACCTCCTGGGTAATGCAAACCTGAACATACACCTTAAAGATAACTTTAAGATTGCTTTTTGTTTTATTTGCCATGGGGAACATAGGCAATGACACACTGTATAGTTCATTTTTTTGAGACTTACCAGAAGCCATGATTCTGAAAAGCACCTGAGTTAAGATCTTTGCTTAAAATTGGTTTCTTGGTGCAATTGTTTAGTTTTTGTCCCATCATTCTTCTAATTAAAGCATCATCTGTGTTTGGAAACAACTGTTTTGTGATTCCTAAAAAGCAGAGAGATGACATATATGAGGCTTCCAAACCACGGAAACCACACATGCATGATCTAAAATGCATTTATGGCATCTTTGACATTTTCAGCTACCTCAGCTGCAGCTGTAGCTGCTTTTCAGCCTTCACTGACTGCTTGACAGATCTCTCCCACCTCTCTCCCATGCCTCCCATGTTTCTGTGCCTGCTCTTGGCCTCCTCAAAGGGAGCTCCAGGGCCAAACATCACTTACAAGTGATCTTGCTCCCTTCCTATGTTCTGTTCCTTAGAAGACATTCCCATTTCTGTCCTCCACAGTTCTCACCCCTCTGAATCCTGCAGTTTCTGTTCATTACTCTTCATTTGCAATTCACGTCTCCTTCTCCAAAATTTCTCTTCTGTTTTTCCACTAGCTGCCTAACATTTTTTGAAGGCAATATTAACAGAACTGGGCATCAGGAATGCAATTCCTGCTCCCCTCTTCTCCACTATCTTCGCTTTCCTTGGTCTGTTTTATTTTCCTTTCATTCTGAAGTCTCACAGCTTCCCTCATCTTTAAATAATCTGATCTAACTCATTTTCTGCAGTCCTAGAATTCTCACACTTCCTTCTTAATTTTCTTCGTCTGCTGTATAATGTTATTTTAACTCTTTTCTATTGAATTCTGGAAGGCTTTTGTTTTGCTTAATAATATTGCTTTGACTTTGCTGTAGGTTCCCTTTGTCACTGAACTCTTCTGCAGCAGTCTGTGTGCTGTGTTCTGATTATTCTCTGCTCTCCTTTTCAGTTTTACTTAGACCCTTTCACTGAATCCACCTCTAAGAAAGCTGCCAGTAGTTTGTCAACCAAGAAACCTCTTCTTAACACTCAAGCTGTTTGGTATCTGGTATCTTAAATCCCTGGCTCTTTATTTCTTACAACTTGGTTTCTTACACCTTTCTTGAACTTGATGAATTTTCCTTCTTTATTTTTCTCATCTACCTGAGCTTTGGCTATATCCACCTCTCCTGATAATACCCCGGCAGAGGGAGTATACTCCTCTTCCTATCTGGCACTCAAGACACAGGCAAAGTTACCAAAAACGTTATTATCCTCATTACATATTTTTGAATATATTCAGTTGCCCTTCACTTATAGGATGCCTCTTCCTTCAGCTTTATGTTACTTTATTGTCAAACTGTCCTAAATACATTTTCACCACCTCACTGTCTCTTTCTTCTTGATTTTGGCACTTTTTTCTCTATCCAGGCTCCTAAGAAAAAGAGATATATGCAACTATACCCCCAATACCCTATTGGTAACTCTTGAAACTGATGGCCAGCTTCAATAAAACTTGTCAAAGGGGTGCAAGAACTGGAGGCAGGTTGGGCAGGGAACTTACAGTACTGGGGAAGGCTGGCAGTGGGGAAAGGATTACGGTTCAGAAAATGGGGCTACATTAGCAAAATATTAAGGACCGGGTATTAATCCAAAAAAAAAAAATTGGTGCTAACAAAATACAACTTTCTTTAAAGCTGCTACTTGCATCTGTAATGATTTTCTCTTTCTGTCCCTCTGAAACAATTTTCTCTTTCCTATGCACCAAATGTTTTCTGCATTAAATCTCAGCAGGACAGCAGGAAACCCATGTTCCTTGCTTCTCTGATCTGATAATGATTTTTTATACTTTTCCCCTTGTGTTGTCTGAAACACTATTTAAAATGCCCAAATTTCTAATCTTCACCAACTACAGAATAGAGCGGGCATTATGTCAAATCTGATCGTCTGTTCTCTTTGCCTCCCTTTTATTTGTTACCTTTGTGTTCCAGGCATTACTATTGTATATAATTCTTGCAAAGGCTAAAAAAAATTACAGTGCTCCTATGCTTTAGCAGTCACTATGAAATGAAAATACAGAATTTGCCCAGTTAGCACCACTTAGTGGTGCTATAAGTGTTTATCACAGATGGGTAAAAAATGTGAAGACAAAGAAAAAAAGTGCAACAGCCCATGACCTGGGTTACCAGATGTAATGTTTTACTGCTGCCACCAAGAAAGCCCTCTGTCAGTTCAGTGCCATATTGAGTAATGTTAACAAATCATCACCTATGATTTCCTGAACTTCATTCTGATTCATAGCTGGTTTTGCTGCTTTATCCCTCGAAGAGGAGGACTTTGCACCTGTCAGGCTGTGTGTAGCCATATATTCATGTGTATAAAGTGCTTGCATCAAGTCATTTATAAACTTTTGAGGTTTGCTCTTGTTACAAAGTGCGATCTGCCACTTCTCGATCTTGAACTGGAAAACAAAATTGGTCATAGGCAAAACTATTTATCTGGAAATATTACACATTATTTTAATTAAATATTTTACAAATATATCTTTTTTTTTAACTGCAATTTCAAATGCAAGCTCTGCAGGCTGTGTGTTGGAAGCCAGTGTCAAGCTTGCATGGTGCTGAACATTTGGAGCAGTGTGTGCAGGTCAGCAGGTTTCTCAGAAGCCTGTACAGCCTACAAGCAGGCGCCGTGCCCAAACTGACAGCGCTGCCTCTGAACACTCTGGTGACCGACTGCGACGTCTGCCCCAGGAAGCTTCCACGCTGCAGCTGTACGCGAGCTCTCCTCTCCCCACATGCGGGTCTGAACTATTTCTATTTAGCAGTAAGGTTCGGTTACTCAGATAACTTGTTCTTTTTCATTCTTTGGAGCCAGTCAGATCTTGTGCACTGGGATATTTAGTGGAAGAATCACACCTTGACAATTCTTCACAGATTTCTTTTGGGGGTGGGACCCCAAAAGAACACATGACTTCTACAGACTGGCATGACTCAGTGCACAAAAATGCTTACGTGAATTATGAATGCAGAAGCTGGAATTATTCTTTTCATTATTATTATTTTTTCTGTACAGCCTCTGTGCCTGAGGCTTCTCAATTCTGTTTTGTTATTATGGAGAATACAGAAACATCTCCGTTCAGTGCAAAATATGTACTTCTACTGACAGCTGGCTGGCGTTTGGAACAAGATCAGAAAACACACCATCCTGCATTTTACTTATTAACAGATGACGATGGTATTTTCCTTAGATAGCCTCCGAAATGCTGTCATTCCCCTCTGGTACCTGAAACACCAGAGGGGAACTTATTCTTGGATCTCAGTGCTTCCTTCATGCACTCACATTCTGTTCACGATGTGTGTGCCTGTGCAAATCCACAGAAATCAAAATAAGTTCCAGGATGCATCAGCACACTTAAGTATGTCTAGTGTGCCCCATGCAAAGGTCCCTCTGCAGAAAAGAAGCTCTTTAGTCACTTCATCAAGTGAATGAAGATAGAATGATTTCACAGAATCACAGAACAGCTGAGGTAGGAAGGGACCTCTAGAGATCATCTAGTCCAACCCCCCTGCTCCAGCAGGGACACCTAGAGGACGTGGCACAGGGCGGCAGCCAGGCGGGTTTGGAAGCTCTCCAGAGAAGGAGACTCCACAACCTCTCTGGGCAGCCTGTTCCAGGGCTCTGTCACCCTCACAGGAAAGAAGTTCTTCCTCACATGAAGATGGAACTTCCTGTGTTTCAACTTGTAACCATTACCCACTGTCCTGTCACTGGTCACCAGGGAGAAGAGTTTGGCTCCACCCTCCCTACATTCTCCCCTCAGGTACTTACACATATTGATCAGATCCCCTCTCAGACTTCTTTTTTCCAGACTAAACAGGCCCAGCTCACTTAGTCTTTCCTCATAGGATAGATGCTCCAGTCCCTTAATCATCTTTGTTGCTCTACGCCGGACCCTCTCTAGAAGTTCCACATCCCTCTTGTACTGGGGAGACCAGAACGATTTTTACTAATCCTTTTTATATTCATTATACAATTACAATAAGCAGGTATTACATCAAGGTTTTTTTTGTGCTTGAAATTGCCTCTTAACTGACCTGTTTTTCCATCTGTTGCTCCTCATCTTCCATGTTCAAAGTTGTGGGTGAGCTGGAGTTACTGTTCATAGTTGCATAGGAATCTGCATAAGAATTGCCAGACGCTCTCCAAACAGCATGCGAGGGAAGGCTGGACCCAGCTGTGGTCACTCCCCCTTTGAGCAGGACTTCCGCCATGCCCACCAGCTCCTCAAAGTGGCTGACTGCCTGTGGCAACACTGAAATTAAATGGACAGTAACGGCTAAGGTCAGGGAATCTTCCAGACTCCAACTATGTCAGCACGCATATTTTTGTCATTAAAGTCCTATCACACGAGCAACGAGCGAAAGTAGTCAGCAAAGATGCTTTAACAAGTTTGTTTTTTTTTTTTTCCCAGTTTCTCAAAAATTTCCTGTCATTCTCCTGCTCTCACCTTCTGTGAAGTTGTGGCCTCTGCTTTCACAATATGCTAGATCAGTTCTCTCAAACTAAAAGCAGATTACGTCCCACACAGCACTAAGCTAGATATTTTTCTTTTCTTCTTTTTGCTATCTCCAAATCTGAACAAGCCTTCAGAGATAGGGCCTGAATATGGGCCAAATAGTGATTTTTCAGCTGTTTCAAAGGATTTACACCTTCCTATGCATAAAGTATATTTTCCTTTTTTAATCTATAGAGAATGTCTTTTAAATGGCCACTTCTCTGACTAATATTTAGTTTCAAAAATAAGTTTTCATTGAGTCCATTAAAAAACAAATCAATACAGTGAGTGGAAAGGATGTGAGACACAAAGAATCAGCAAGGTGCAAAATCATTAACTTACTGGAAAATTCTGCAAAAATGCTCAAGATGAAAGGACTTAAATGTCTAAGTTGTGTGACACTATCAAAGCTTGGCAAATGCTATTCAGAGAACTGGAGAAGAATAATTCAAAATAAAGTGAAGGAAATATGGGATGGAATCAGGTGGAGAAAGAAAATAATAAGCATTTACGAAATCATAAGACAACAAAAAAACAAGAGATATAGTAGGTTGCACAGGAGTGCTGTCCTCTTTGAAAATTTGTTCACGGTGGTTTGAAATACTGGATTCAGTCTTTGGTGTGTCAGAAAAAGGCTCAGGGTCAAGTAAGAGGGACTTCAGAGATGGTCAGTAGGTGATTAAGGATTCATTTATAAAAGAAGAAAATAGAAAACATCTGGAAAGGATTAATGTGTTACTCCTAGAGCTAACTAAGTGTTATCAACACTGATTATTAACCAAATAATTAAAAAATAAAAGCACTCCAAAATAAAGACAATTTCAGTAGATCAAGAATGGTTGCTTAATAAATAAGGTCTGCTTGGACTGGTCAATTAAATATTCAAGTTTAGTCTGTGGTTACATATAGGAAAGAGAAATATTCTCTCAGGACTAACTGGCAGGATTTAGATATAGATTTTTCTATTTTAACCCTGTGATCACATGGTCTCCATTTAAGATGATTTTTTTTTCTAAGTGTTGCTGGAATTAAATGTTGCTATGTAACTAAGACTTCTGTACTATCAGTAGGCCTTGACCTTGCCAGGTGCTTGAGCATCCATAATTCCCATTCAAAGGATCTTTTATAAATCGAGCTTTTCACAGCCTTCAGGCTCTCTGCTTCACCATAGCATTTCCCCTGCCTTTACCTTGGAGCATGACCAGGGACTGCCTCAGGCGGCAGTTTTCTCTCACAGTGTCTGCCAGTTTCCTCTTCAGACTTTTTATTTTGGCACACAGTTCCACCTTCGATAGTTGAAATAAAGGCTCTTCATCCTCACTGCTTTCACTGTACAAAAAGTTGTTTCCTGAATATGGTTCTCTCTGAAAATAAATAAATAAGTAAATAAATAAGGTCTATCTCAATCAACAAAATAGAAAATTAAAGCATTAAAATTATCATTGAAAATATCTGGCTAAATCAGAATATTCTCTTTGTATACACAAAATATACAAATAAACTTGCTGTATTTTATTGATAACTGCTACAGAACATGGATATTACTGTTTAGATTTGAATTCAAAATGAAACTTCAGAATAACAGCTGTTAGATTTTTTCTTTATGTTCTCCATTCACTGATTTTCTAAGGTGGTATCTTTAAGAACCAAAACTTCACTAAACCAAAAGTCTTATATCTCCCTCAAACAAATAAATATCAGTTTCCTTTTGCTTAATAGATTAAAATTATTCCAGATAAGATGTTTACCTGTTTGTTAATTAAAGATGTTTCAAGTTGACTCAGGATGTTAGCAGAAGCAGATGCCTGTAATGATTTCTTCCTTTTTATAGGCTTCATCATTTTCCCCTGCAAGCAAGAGCATCAAAGTACCTCTCCGTTTCTATAGAACCCTCCATCAGAGTATCTTGTGGTATACTATAAACTCCTCTTCAGTTTTTCTGTGACGTTCTCCGTTGGTATTTTTGAATAACATATTTGCAACCTTTTGTTAATCTCGAGCTGTATGTCTTCTTTCTCTCAGTTGTGCCACTGCAGTTCTTAGAACCAAGCAGAGCTCAGAAATCCTGGGCCCTGCCCTTGTCTTATGGCAGAAGATGCAATGGAGCTACAGGGCACCCAAAATCTTGAATAATACTTTTTCTTTAAACAAGCCTAAGTTGGCCTAAATGCTTTCTCTGACAGGTTATTGTGCTGAGGCATCATGTGAAGTTTGCCTCTATTCCTACCTTCAGTACACGTATTTTGTGTTTTTTTTTTCTGTGAACCACAAAACCATCTTTTTGTGGTTTTTACTGTGAATCAATAGTTACAGTCTATTTGGTTATATTAATAGCTTACCACATAAAGACAGAAACTCACCTGTTCTCGATCCAGGTCACTGTCTTCACTTTCGGAGAATATCATTTCTATCTTCTTCCTCTTGCCTTTTCCAAGGACTTGTATTTTTGTAATTTCATCTGCTTGCAGTATCTTTTGCATCATTTCCACCAGCTCTTGGGGGTCATCTGAAGTGAAGGGAAAGAAAGGCCCAAGCAAAGAATAAGCAGCAAAATTAAGCACTGATACTTTGTAAACAGAGCAAAATCTGTCAGCCACAAGCTCTGCTACTGTACTCACCACTCATGTACACAACCTTCACCAGGTGCTTTTCTGTCTTTCTCTCTCCCACAGGCCAGTTTACTAGCACATGCTCATTTGGTTTCAGGAGTCTTTCCAGTTCCTTATCATCACTGGGAAGGTCCTCTATCCAGGAAGTCTCTCCAATTTGCAGTGAATTATCATTTATAAAATCAAAGAGAGTGAATTTTTTCATTGTTAAATGATTTTCTTCTCACACAGACACAACCTGCAGAATAAAATAATAGCTGTATCATGTCACAGGAATGCTATGAGAATAATTTAAAAGCTCTGACTCACCCTGTTATTCCTAATTTTGAAAATTATCATGTATGAAAATATTCCAGATAAGGAAGTGAAAATGAGCCAAGTGGCATGTTAAATCTCCCTTGAAAGCTGGGAGGCAGTCTGCTCAACACGTGTGCATTGGAAAGACAGTTCCCTCCAAAACTGTAGAAGCTGCTGCTTTCACTTAGAGTGTCCTTGCTTCTGTACTGCTACCATGTCTCATCTATCTCCTATCCCACATCTCTACTGTCACCATATCTGCCTCAACAGAAGTTTTCAATATGTCCAGAGACTGAAATGTACGGGTATGATAAGAACCTTCCCTACAGTGAGGGAAAGTACCAAATCTCTATATATGCTATTAAAAGGGCTGCATGACTCCCAGGACTATATTAATCATCTTGGGGGAAGCAAGATGTACAATGGCAGCCTCAGGAAAACAACCCAGAAAATCCAGGACAACTGACTGGATGAAGTATGATGCATTCTGGCACTGGAAAATTTGATCTATATAAGAAATGACAGGCTGAGGCCTGGAAGAGAGTGGGGCTGCCTTATGAAGAATAAAGAGCAACACAGAGAAGCCAGACCAAATATACAAATAAATCCTTTCCTTATAACAATATACTTAAATAAAGGGCCATTTTAGCATTTTTAATGCACTGAAGTTGAACACTAGAAAAAAGGAACAAGTCATACTTTGTATTTCGTTTTTCTAATTAAGCTGATATGCCATAAATTAAAATATGAAATGTGAAATATGTTATTGAACATTACTGCAAGTGTTACCAGTTCAAATACATGTTTCTATTATACTCTGAAAATGAATTTTCTACTTTAAAATTATGAAAATACATAAGAGACAAAAAACAGGTTATGTTAAATCTTGATCTTATTTCCAACGCACATAGAGTTTGGCCTGTCAGTTCATAGAGGTGAATTAATTTTACAGAGCTGCAGACTCATGAATTCCCAGCTGTAACAGGGTGATTTCTGACTCACTTGGCCTCAATCAGTCAGAAGCAAATCCAGTGCCTCATGCAGAGGCTGTCAGAAAGGTAACTCAGAGCTAGGAAGGAAGAATTACTTGGAGCTATTATGTCAAAGCGAGAAAGTCTGGCTCTAAAGAGCAGTGTCAACTCTCTCGTAGGAGCCCACATCACTGCTATTCCCCATGTCTATGCTGTGCTTCAGAAGAGCTGGCTTTCCCCGCACAGGTGAACTCGTCCATTTGCAAGACATCTGTGCTCTTGTCAAAGGGTTTATTTGATACGATGAGGTAAGCAGCATAAGAAACTACCATTAAAAAAAAGAATACTAAGTAATACTTTTTGCAGAATGCATCCAGTGCAGTAGCATTATTAAGCAGTGGACTGACATGCTAAAGAACTGGGATTTATTTCCAAAAAATTGCATAAGTTTCTCTAAAAAATGAAGAGAATTAGAACAACCTGAAAAAAAATCCATGCCCTGTAAACTCTAGAGAGGATGCAGCTTTAATATTTATGTTAGCCTGAGTCGCTGGAGGTCTAATTCTACCCTGTGCATCTTTGCCCCACAGGAAAGAATCATCCAAATGAATAAACATATAGACAGAACAGAATGAAAAGGAACAAAAGTTTGATCAATTCAATAGAGAATTCAATAGGTAGGACCCAGGATGAAATCGGGTATTTGTTCAAATCACAATACACCTGATTTGGAACAGCTTGCATATGCAACCACATTAAACATTAGTATCTTTTCTTCATTTTTAGACTTTTTGTATACTTATACTTGCCTTATTTTCATTGTCGCCATTCACCTTATAATTTCTCACTGTGCATAAAGCTGTTAACTTCCACTTCCACATGATAACAGAGCACAATAATCCCCATCACCCAGTCCTTCAATTTTCAAACAAACTTGTGTTCGCCCCCCCAAGAACTGGGAGGGCCTCCGAGATACTTCATTATACTCCAGAAAGCTCATATGACAGCACAGGGTCTCAACACAGCCAGGGCTGCCAATGTGCTAAGGCTATCTAAGATGCTACTGACTATATCCTGTAGTCCCCTAGCAGTCTGTAACTTTGTTGTCTAATTTCGTACTGACAAACGTCCCCATGGAGCGTATTTGTGTTTTGTGGTCGTACAGAACTACCAAGTCAGAAAATACACGAATTGTTCCATGCATGGAAGTGATGGTTCCCTAAGGCATTGGGACTATTCGCATACACATTGTGACCACAAGTATGTATGTAGTAAGTCTAACAGTTTTCTGAAAGCATCAGATGTGTGTGTGTTTTACAGCTTCATAAGCTCAATGGATACTGGGAGTCCTGGATGTTTGGAGCTCATGGCAGGAGCTGGATGTCACTCATAGACACTGTGAAGCACATGGCCAGTAGAATCTAGTCTTTCATAATGAAATAAATCCTTCTTGCAGTCTTCGTTACACTATTATTCAAATTATCCAAGAGTGGGGAAAAAAAAAAAAAAAAGAAAGTATGCATGGGCCTCTCGCACCTAGATCCATGTGAAGAGCTCCAGGCCGTGATACCAAGGCAAACAGCAAGTGCCAACCTACCCATTCTGCCAGTCAGTGAGAGTTACAGCTTTTACCATGGGTATTGCAGGACTCTTGGGGTCCAGCAACTCATCTATGTTAGCTACAGAGTTATCTGACGGCTGAGCTGGCAAGACGCTTGCCTGCAGTGGGAGGATGTGCTAGTAAACAGCTAGACTGATTTCACTGAGAGCCTTAACAGCTGCCAAACTGTAATATAAGCTACATAGGATGCAGAAATAAATCAGGCAAGGGTTTCACAAATAGTCAATGGGAAAAAGGATGGGCCTCTCCATCCCTTTAGCTCCTGGAGGGAGGGAGAAAGCTTCCTTTTGGGGCCAAACTCTTCTCAGTGGTGGCCAGTGACAGGACAAGGTGTAATGGATACAAGTTGAAACACAGGAAGTTCCATCTTCATGTGAGGAAGAACTTCTTTCCTGTGAGGGTGACAGAGCCCTGGAACAGGCTGCCCAGAGAGGTTGTGGAGTCTCCTTCTCTGGAGATCTTCAAAACCCGCCTGGATGCAGTCCTGTGCCACGTGCTGTAGGTGTCCCTGCTGGAGCAGGGGGGTTGGACTAGATGATCTCTAGAGGCCCCTTCCTACCTCAGCCCTTCTGTGATCCTGTGATTCCTAGCTGCATTCTGAGCCTCTGCATAGTTAGTCCTGCTGATCATGCTGCTTTCGGGGAGGCAATGGCAGGAAAGGGGAAGCAAGAGAGGCTGGCCAGGCCCCTCTGCTCTGCCGCAGCTCCGCTGGGCACCAGCTCAATTTCTTACATTACATAAAGTGAGTGGAAATCGTTACACTGCCAAATAAAAGAAACACTGCAATCATTAGTATTTTTTCAGTTATGGAGCTATGGCTTCAGCTCCCTCAACATACTTTAATGAAACTATGTCTTTCTACAGAATTCACTGTGACATTCCAACGGCCCTGGGGATAATACCCAGCTGTCTGCTGGCATCATCTGTAGCTAGCGACTGAAGGGATTAGAAAGGTAGAACAAAATGTCTCTAATGAAGGAAGGGAACAGTCAAATACTTCGCTTACCAGAAGGTGAGTCCTGCAGTGTTTTCTCACAACGTTCCCTCACTGGAGTTAATGTGAACCTTACATGAGCAAGGACTGCCACAACATAAGGTAAAATGTACTGTATATATATATATCCAATAAAATATATATATATATATAAAAAATAAAAGAACACGTGGGGAGGGATTAATCTCACCAAACTACAAAACTACAATTATCTTAAAAGTATGCTGCTGGCTAGACATGTTTGGCTCATTTCAGTCAAAGCAGAAAGTGAGGTGATTCATCCCATCCTAAGGCAGATAGATGACTTGCTGTCTGGGTGAGCCTATTCCCCTTTGGTGACTATACAGTGAGGTGGGTAGCTATATATGCTTAGGCAATCTGCCTTGGTCCAACCCTCCCAAGTTAGCTGTTTCTGCTTTTGAAATTGTAGAGTAGCTTCCAGTAGACCTTCTGCTACAGAGAGTTGAGAGGATGGAGTATAACATCTCTGAATGTGCATCTGGTTTTCTCTTTAAAATCTTTCTCATATAGTTCTGAGAGTCATCAAGTTAGGTTCCTGACATTGGGAGATAAGTAATCGCTGACAGACATTATCCAGCATGCACCTAACCACATGGACAGAATCATATGGCCTTCAAAAGCCACTTCGGTGCTTTGCAAGTTACTTTATTCTACTACATTCTCCATGTAGAAAGACCAGCTACTTTTTCTTAGAAGTACTGAAACTCAAACTTATGATTTCTCTCTGTTCTGAGATGCAAATCTGTCTCTTTTTATAAAAGCAGGTGATCTGCAGAACTAAAAAAAAAATAAAAAAGAGGACATAATTTAGAAGTACCATAGAGGAAAACATTAACTGGACTCCTAATTTTTATGAACACATTAACATCTCACATTCTGCACAGATGCTACAAGTTTACATGCAGAATATTGTTACTAAGCAACCAAAAAACCATAACAAGAAAAATAAACACAAAGTAATTTTAAAAAATATTTTGCCCTTTGACTGACATAGTCTGTTCCATTCTGTTTGAGAAGTGGCAGATGGCATGGTGAGATCATTATTTCCCCTTCCTTTCAGTAAATGCAGTGTAAAGTACTTCAAATTTACAACATGAGATTGTAGTGCTACTCAATGGCTCTGATTTTCCTGTGGCTTAAAACAGAGGGAGCTTTGCCATGAGTTTCAACAAAACAAGATCACACTTCAACTATAGCATAACCACAAAACACAGAACCATATTAAAGTATTAAAGCACTAACATTTTATACTGTCTGTTCTCTAGTACTGTCTGTCCTTTCATAATACTAGTTTTCCTTGGAAATCCCTCTGTTGGGATAGAATTTCATCCATCTCACTCAAAAACATTTATTTCCATTTCAGCAAAATGAACAGTAGTGATAGATTTGGTTGGTGTTTATTTGATGATAGCATTTTAATTGAACTTGGTAGGACATTACACAAGGCTTGTATAAAGCCCTTGGGCTAAACTAAAGTCTTAGAATTTCTAATTTTCTGTGTTTAATTTATGATGGAAAATATGACCTTTTATTGTAGGTTCTAATCTTATTCCCCTGAAACCAGTAAGAGATCTACTAACGATTTCAGTGAAATTAGATGCTGTCTGTGGAACAAAGTGTTGTTATGGTTCAAAATATTTACAGTGCGATCTGAGTCATTTTATGGGAAAGGATGACTTAACAGAAGGAATCTGCAGCTTTGGGTTGAGAATGGCACAGTGCAAATTTTCCAGAATCATCTAAATTCAGCTAAGGATCTAGAGGAACATCAGAACATTACTGCAGACTTCCAAGAACATACATGCATTCCACCTGCTTTCCAAGAACAGCAGTAGGATCGAGGTTCGTGATTCTCACTAATACCATCTGTCAGTTCACCTCCTGCCTATAAATCGTTATCCCCGTTGTAGAATAACCTGAGATACCTCTCTAGAAGTTATACTATTCACAGAAAGGCAGTATTTTCTGGCCTTATTTACACAGGTGGCCTGACTTACTTCAGAATCTCAGAGCCTCTAAATGCACAGGACAATGTGCAGAATTTGGTCTATACCTTATCCCACATGCTAAAATCCATCTGATGGGCCCATTGACTCCCTGAAGCAATTATTTTTCCCAGCACTGGCCTGTGATTTAGCAACGTGGAAGTTCTGTAACATAACATCAATACCTAAAAAAGACAAAGTCCTTCATAGGAACATCAGCTTAAATTATAAAGTCGAAGAATTTTACTGGAAATGTTCTTATTTCTGAATGAAACCATTTATTTGTATTTTTAATATTAATTGTCAGTAAAGGAAGTAATGTAACAAGCAGGTATATTGAATATATTCAAGGCTATCCAATTTTTTAATTTGTAATTTGTCTAGGTAAGATGTTTACATTAAGGTGTCACTGGGTGCACAAGGTATTTAAATTTCCACTGTAATCATTGGAGATATAGAGATATATTTGGCTGCCTAAACACAGGTTTCTGGTGCCATCAGGGCTGTCCTACTTGGCCTTCAGCTGCCACTCCAGAGTGGCCAAGTCTCCCACAGCTCCGTTTTCACAACAGCCACTCCCTTGTAGAAATCTTAGCTTATAGCATCTCCAGTGATCAGATGAGTCAAGAGCGTAATTAATACAGTTAAAGCTACTTGGAAAGCAACTCAGCTTATTTCAAAGATATTTTGGCTTAATTACCCCAAAATAAGTGTCTGGTGCAGTCTTAGATGCCATAAATTACTGTGCCTGGCCTCCAACTGCCACTTCTTGTGGGAACATCTAGGGCCTGCATCACCTTCCAGGCTCAGGTGGATATACTAACTCCAGGCACCCATATAGCACTAAATGTCATTTTGTCCCCTGGCCTTCAGGGACTGAGTTGAGTTTAAATGATAACTTAGGTACCTTGTATACTTGTAAACCACATACACTTATTTATAGAAGTGAATCCCACACTCAGTGAAACATTCACAAAAACATAGCAAGATTTCAAAGAGAGAGAGGCAGGAAGTTAACCCAATTCTGCAAAACAGATTAGTATCTTAATTAAATAGCTATTTCACAGCTGACAATACTAATATCCAATTGCTTGTTTGCAAATGTTATGCCTGCTGCAACCTACTGCTACATATATCAACAAAGATTGGAATATTTGTTAAATGGGCTGGGATACCTCAGCTGCTGCAAGTGGATAGTCAGACTACAGCTTTCTCCATGGAGGTTAGTACAACTAAATTTCTGGGAGCAGTAATTAGCCTGTGAGGAAAATCAAGTCAGCACGGCTATGCAGAGGCCAACATTTGGACATTTGGCCTTCCACATTCAGATCTATCCTGCATAATTTAACAGAGTGTATCCCCACAACTCTAAAATTGTGATGGCTAGAGATGAGCGAGGCATTTCTCTCTCTCTTTTTTTTTTTTTGTCTGAAGATGCTAATTGGAAGACAACATCATTAGAAAGAGTCTGACCATGTGCAAATCCATCCTGAATTACATAAACTGGGCACTTACTCTGTTTAATTGCCAAGCAATCAAATATCATTTTTTCTATAAAGTATGGCTTAAGATGTATCCTAAAAACCTGGGTAAAAGGCTGAAAAATAACAGAAAAACTTTCCATATGCAACAACTGTACTTACAAATTTGAGTGGTTCCTGGTACTACTTACCTACTGTGAGAATTTATAAGCAGTGGCATCTTGCTCTTTTTGTATGGTGGCATATACTATTCTACCTTTTGATAAATTGTGCTGTCCCAAAGCATTATTAACAGTGAAATTCTCCTTTCAATTATAAGAGCATAGAAGAAAAAGAGCAACTAGCAAATTCCAGGCTTGAACTATGGCTAATATTAAGTAATCTAGTGGAATTTTAACTCTTTACTCCTATGTCTTCATTGGCCTTCAAAAGCAATTAGAAGTGATAGGATAGAAGTGACTAGAATAGATTAGGAGTGATGCTTGGTCGTACTTTAAGTGCCTGCTCTTTTACTCCAAACTTCTTCAGTTGCTCTGGTTTTGCTCACTGTTGGTAGGAGGGAATGAGCTTGATGATCTTGAAATGAAAAAATATTCTCTATTAGTAATAAAGGTCATGAGTTAGAAGATGACACATAAATGTCTCAAGTGGCTCTTACTCCAGGAGATGTTACTGCAACTAAGAACATTTCTGTATGCACAGAATTTACAGAAGGGCATCTTCCTCCTCTGTGAAGGTAACAGTCTCTAGCCTTATTAGAGCTATTTTTTTCCCTCATGTAAAATTAAATGACTTTATGTACACAGTTCAACCTGACTTTATAAATTAATATAAGAGCTGAAAGGCCAACATTCCATATTTACTATGATTTGCCAATCCAAAACAATCCTTAAGCAACTTCCAATTACATACATATGATATTAATGAAGTGTAATTCCCTCTGGGACGTAGGGTCATATTCAGACTGACAACTACTGGCAAAAATGTACAGAGAGCAAATTTCAACCAAGGACGAAGGGGCATATCACTGTTGTCATGAAAAATGCCATAGGAGTTGCAGCAGTGTATTTCTGTCTAGGCTCAAGATCAGCCTCTCTGTCTGCAAAGCCAATTTATGCCCCCAGAACTCAGGCCAGCATTTCTCCAGCAACACAACAAAGTGCAAGGGGACAGCTCCATGGCTGATACTCTATTTGATTTACATCCACCGTGTAATAAGCAGAGGGAAGAGAAATGTGCAAGTTAATGAAATCTGCCAAACAAGGACAATTACAGAGAGTGAGTAGGCAGGAACCTGATTTTCCATTGCCACCTAAAACACCTGCAGACTGCAGAACGCTCCAGTGATGGAAGGGTCTAGTCTATAGCACTGTGAGCATGTGGTTTAGTTTAGGGTAAGTAACTTCTACAGTTTAGCTTCTCTGTCCAAATGATTTTACATAATAATACTTATGTACCTTGTTTCAAGGCTATTTTAAGAATTAACTAATGCCAAGATGCCCTTCAAATATGCAAAGTGCTGTACGGAACAAACAAATTAACTAGTTTGGCAGAACAAAGACTTGCAATGACCTTCCTGAATTTGGAACATATTGTTTCATATAACAGGCTTTTGAAACTTGATGCTTTTATCAAGCCGAAAAAAATGTTATTTTTTCAGCCAAAGAATCTTACGTATCTTACAAGGTTGAATCAGCTACTCCCACAACATATCATGCTTAAGCTGCTAGAAAGCACATTGAGGACTAATAGGTGAAGCAGACTACCGAGGAGAAAAGTCAATTATTTCTTTGTACGAAGGTGCTAGTATCCAGACACTGTGGTTTTTTGTGCATTTACTTGGGTTGCTTATGGACTCCTGTTTGCTTAAAAAAAACCTTTCTTTACACGACTCGAGAATCCTTCTAAACGGTTAAGCAACCATGAGTGCAATATTTTAATTATAATTTAATAGGTAGAAACACTAAAATCATATCTACATAGCAGTGAGAGAAAACATTCTTACTCTTTCAAATACCCAGCAACTCAGTAACTCTTCTGAAATTATATAATGCATAATCTCTTAATCATATATTCACTGGATCTACCATGCGAGCTTCTCATTTGGCTCATTAACAGAGGGCCTCCTACGGTGGCACAAGGAAGCCCCACAGCTGAGTGTGCAGGAGCAGAGGTGCCTTCTCAGAGTCATTGTGTGTCCTTGTCTGCTCAGACTTAGTGAGCTCAGCACATCTTTGAGGATGTGGTTTCTCCACTAAAATCACGTATTTTCTTCCTGCAGTTATTTTTTTGCCTTTCAGCCTAAACCACTGCACTCAGATAAGGTTTTTAGTTTTACTAAAATGTTTCTGAACCTCATTTAAATTATCCAAGACTACACAGCAGCCCTCTGAGTGAACTGCGCCTCTGCTTGCGGCAGCCGCGAGGGAAGGAGGGATCTTGGCCAGCAGCACTGCTGAGCGGGCGGCTGGCGGGAGATGTTAGGTCAGTGCTGACTGGCTTCCCTGCAGGAGGCAGCTGCTCTTGTACCTGCTCGAGACCCCCTATTAAACTGCAGAAATGTGACATAATTTCCTGCCGCTGCCCCCACCCTTCAGCAAGTTGTAAATAGGTTAACAACTACTAGAAGGAGGAATAGGGAGCAGAAAAACACCCCCTGCACTGTCCTGTCCCTTTGCACAGCAAAAATCTGCTCTTCGCCTCTCTCCTGGGGAGTCTCTGAAGCAGAGATCGTCATTTTCCTTCCTCTGCCCAGGCACTTTTCACCATCTCCTCCTTCAGTGCCACTCACGTCAAATGCTGCTTCCAAGACGCCTGCTAGAAACGTCAACGCTGCCTGTGACTTCGTTGAGGCTCCACTTCTCTGTGACCCTGGTCAAAACAGGCCCCTGTAGGATGGTTTTCCCCATCACCTCACAACTCTTCAAAAGCCCGGCGACATCATGCACCCTCTGGAGCTGCCGCTACCCTTTATTTATTTCAGGGCTAACATCCCCTCCAACAACTTCCCTTCTTTAACCTCCTTGCCCTTCCCCATATTCTTGCCACATTTGGTCTTAAAACTTAGTTACCTTCTTTCACTTCCTCTTCTCTGAAACAGCTTCCTGTGTCTCTCCACCTCCCGGAATCTCCTTCTGAGGTCAAATCGCAGCTGAGCGCCAACAGTTTTGCTTTAACCTTGTCTCTTCATTCCTTTTCTCTGTTCATTGTTATTTAGACTTGTAAGTTCCCCAAAAAACATTCTGTAAAGGAGCTTCTATTACATATAGAATACACATATTCTAAATGCTATATATATAAAACTTCTTCTTCATTTCTCATTACCATTATTTGGAAAAATCCACCCACATGTTTTTGATCATAGAAAGTTGATCATCCACACACCATGCGGCACGATCATTTTTAATGTGAAACGTACTTCACCACGGAAGTAGCTGACCAACCACAGTACCAAAAAGCACTGAGTGGTGATGGATACTGTGAAATGCATAGAGGAGCCAGATGAAAAAGAGACGGCTGACCGGGGCTCCAGAGCAGTGACTCTGACCGATGGTACACATCAACACTCCTTGCACTAAACTCCATTATCGTGTATTTGGAAAAAAAACCAATCAGTTACCATGAAATTTATCATAACCCCTTGACAAAATATGATCCTCACTGTAAGTCTTAAAGTTTATGGATCTTCCCTTCTAGCAAATGGACACCAGAGATCTCCTGTCAGTCGGCTGTTTTCTGTGCACTTGTCCAAGAGCAGTGTGAGAAGAACCGTGTGCCCTGGGAGTCCCCAGCAGCCAGCTGTGCCCTCACTGCTAACACCCGTTTCCTGGAATCTCCCACAATGAAAAAATAAACTGGGGCCCCAGGAAATGTCCTGGAGTTTCTCGTTCTTATGCTGCAGCAAAGCTCTGCAGCAGGGCACTCTGCTGCTGGGAGCACTGCTCTGGTTTGCCTCAAGTCACAGCGAGCTAACAGGGACCATGTGAATAATGCCCAGGTAATCTGCATTAATACCATCTTACTGCAGTGTACTGCGGTATTAGGCATCATTTCAATATTGCATCACTCAGTGCAACACAGCCCAAGAGCATTTGATACTTTTTAGGTAGTAATGAAAAGCATTTTATCATATGCTGCAGTGTATCAACTTTCCATTTACAGCATTCACAATGCAACATGACAGGCTTCTGTTTCAATATGCTGATATATGAAAGATATAAATATACATTTATACAACATTCCTGGGATAAAATATCACACTCCTAAAAGCCATTTTCCCTCATTCTTATTCAAGGCACCACAGAGGCTTCCCTCTATCTTTGTCCTGCCAGCACATACATTTTGTAGTTTTACTTATATTCACATGTATGGTTTTATATATCCTTTTTGGCAGACATGCAAAGCAGTAGCATTCCCATGTCATTCCAATATTTACATAGAAATCTTCAGTATTCCTATAAAGTTTCTGAAATGTTCCTCTCATTCATGTGTTTGCATTGATGGATGGTGGAAAGAGGATGAGTTTTTGTCACAAATTAGTCTCTCTCTTTTTCAGTTATACAGGCAGACTGCTGTTGCAAAACATATGCAGGATATATTTCCATTGTGAGAATCGATTGTAATAATGTAAAGACGGCAATTTCAAATACCCCTGAGATAACTTTTGAGAGCAAAGCGCTGGCCAAGTACCAGCTCAAAGGGGAGCTGCCTAGATGCATACCGTGCAACGTGCACATGCTGGTGGCTTTATGCCCCACGCGATGCACGTGCTCCTGGACAGCGGCAGGATGCATGGAAGGCAGCGAAGCTACTCCCTCGCTGCAGCGCGTTGCAGGTTCCTGCAGCAGGCCAGCACGTTGGCTCCAGCTGCGTAACTGCAGCGGCTGCAGCGCTGCGCCGGGCTGCGCGCGGGGGCTGCGGCGCAGGAGGAGCCGCAGGAGCGCGCAGGGCGTGCGCAAGCAGCGCGCA